>CAJVQA010002064.1:0-23112 GCA_910591915.1 Cetraspora pellucida
TATAGTTTCTAAATATTTATATCACAACCTCTGCGAATTCATATTCGTGGCTGCGAATCAATTCTTGTGACTCTCGTAACGGAAAATCGTTATTTTAATAATACTTTAGTATGACGAGATTATCTACAAAAATCAGCCAATCACAATAAAAGTTCGCTATGCTACATACTAGAGGAATGATCTGGTATTGTAAATGATTTTTTTATATGTTGCACGGGTGAAGGATCAGTCGTGTAACATCGACGGTTTATCCTGTTTCGTTTGTTAAATGACAAGATTTGATCACTAGATTATGAGATAGATGGATAAAATCAAATTTAATGTAACGTAATAAATTTTGACCGCACGTTACACAAATTTGGCTATATATTCAAGTTTAGTATATTTAAAATTTTATCAATTGTTAATATCAAATGGATAAGCAGTTATTTTTTCTGATCTTATTTTTTGGAATTCCATCATGGTTTAGTCTGGCATATCCTCCTGGCTGTTCTGATAACCTTACTTGCCATATTCAATGTACAAATGAAATTGATAAACTTTATACTTGTAATGTCACATCATGTACATTTCCTCTAATTGGTTCGACCGGCAATAACTGTGATGGAACTTGCGCCAACTTACTAAATCCCGTGGCTTATATAAAGCAATTTTGTGTGTTTTCATGTGGAGTTACATGTTTCTTTGATTGTCGTAATTGCACAAGAACAGGTCCTAATAACAATGATTGGGATTGTAATGATTATCATTGTAAATTAATATTGTAATGAGTGGGTTATCAAAAATTGGTTATTATTTTTTTTGGCTTTTATTTTTTATTTTACATTGAAGTCGATATTTTAAATTTGTAAGTTGATTTAAAAGAACTGAAATATATGATGAATATTATCATTAACTTTATAATATGATTTAATTTTTCCTTTTATTTTATTCTTTTAATGATGATTTTTTATCTGTAATATATCTGTTTTTTTCGTTACTGTTAAATAATTAAGGAGTGGAGGATTGATAAATAGGGTGTTGCAGATGTTGATTTGATTATCAATAAAGTTCATGCTGTTGTTTTCAAACTATGAATATGCTTTTTATAAATATTACAGGTGGCACCTTCAAGATATCGATTATAATTGAAACGTAATTGGTTATTATAAGATTCCTCAAGATACAGTTGTAATATTTATCTTAATTTTTTATACATTGTCATAAATATTATTTATGAAGTTATCTAATATTAACACTAGAGATGGGAACCATGCACTTTACATTATTAATATCATGAAAACCACATTAGATTGCGGTGTTTATATAAGTTATACTAAGTAATAATTAGGCACTATGCATGATGCCCATTTATAGTTGACAGAATATTCTGATAATTTATCGATGTTGTTATTCGTGTTGGTATTTTCTAGTTTATTTATTCTTGGGTTTATTTTAAGAGAAGGTTTAATAAATTTAGTTTTGGGATCTGAACTTAATCCATAATAATACTATTTTATGGATCATTTTGAATTTTATAATTTAATTACAGATTATTTCCAAATATGTTTGTATTTTCTCATATGAGGTCGCTAAGGGAAATAATCCTTCGAGCTTATGAGTTTATTATTCATCGGACTCAGCCCTAAAAAAAATATGATCAGGGGCATATTGTACATAATTGAAACACGTAAAAGCTCAGATGAAATAAATATGCTTTGTTTATAAACCAGAATTAGTGTATATTTTCTGGCTAACTTTGATATTTAGTATTGATTATTTTGAAGTCTATATAAATTAGAATTGAAAAGGAAGAAAATTAATCACTCAATGTCGAAATGAGAAACACTGGCATATTTGGGATTTTAAAAAATAAATTATCAATTTGAATTTAACAAAGACAAAAAAAAAGGCGCAAACTCTTGTACAATTTTCATACTATGCAAATAATAAATCTCATTTCAATTTCCTATGCCATTCTAATTTTATCTGACCATTTCAATTTAGGAAAATGCTCATTCAAAATAATCTCATAGGTTTCCGTTGTTTGTGAGTTGAAAAACCATGCAGTATGCTTCTCTTATAGGATCCAATTTAATTTCTAATTGAATATTTAATAAGTTATTCATCCAACGCATAATGTTAACATGTCTTGAGTAATTCCAAAGAATTAGATTATATTTTTATGATCAAGTTTAGTAACTATTTTAATCTTTTAATAAATGTAATCAATAATTATCATTCGAGATATTCAAGGTGCTTAAAATAATTCGTACCTCTCGAATAAATCCATTAAATAAATTTTCATCAATGTCAGTAAGGTCATTATGAAAAGCCTTTAATGCAACAAACTCTTCCAAATGATCCATTATCAATCTTACGCTCTATCTCAAAATCATAATCTAATAATTTAATATTTTTCTCTATATAATCTCTTTTATTTAAAGACATATTAAAATTCATTTAAAAATACATATATCGATATAATTTTAAAATTTATTTCTAGTGGTTCAAATCAAGCATAGACAGACGAATTTATTTATTTTCATGAGGAGTGTGTCACATATAACTGTTCAAAATTTTATTAATAGTATTCTTTTTATCATCGAACAATAGATTTACTGTTACAGTTTGGATTTCAATAAAATATAAATCTAGCTATACATAAAAATAATGTGTAAGGTTACCTTATTAGCTTTAGATTATCCGAATACAATATTTAAATATCAATTTGTGTATGTGTTTCAAACATCAGACAAAGAATTATTAGAATTTTAGGTGGTCACATAAAAACAACCAGAAAAATAAATGCATATGGTACTACGTACAGAATTTTTAATTTTCCGCCTAAATTATTTGTTATACAATGGGTAGTTCCTACAGTAATAAAGATCGAAGTAGATCGAAGTCATAAGATCAGCTGAGTATCAATACATGTGTCACAAATTTGTTTTTGAAAGGATGCTACAGTACTGTATAAACCTTATATATTAGCCTCAAGCAATTTATCCTTACCAATCTATTATTGCAAGAATCACATCACTATTAGCTGATGAATCAAATGAACAATTAATGGGTTCACTATTTGAACAACAAGTTGAAAAAGGTGTACTAGGTGACATCTATGATGGAAAAGTTTAGAAGAAATTTTTAGATGAGAAAAAGCAACCGTTCTTTGTAGGAGATAAGGCAGATGTTCAAATTGGATTGGCTCTTAACCTTGATTGGTATACGCCATATAGTCAGGTCACACGAAGTTGTGCACCAATATATATGACAGTTCTCAATTTTCCAAGACATATTAGATATCGAAGTGAAAATCTTATTCTTGTTGGCATTATACCCAGCCCAAGGGAACCAAACACAAGTCAATTACAAAATTATCTTCAGTCACTGGTTAATGAGTTAAAACAACTTTGGAGTGGTCAACTATTCAAAACTACTCAATATCCCATTGGGCATATGTTCTGCTATGCATTGATTCAAATTACATGTGATATACCAGCTGCACATAAGGAATGTATATATTATAATATCTAATAATATTTATATTGTTGTATCATATTTCATAATTATTTAACAATTAAGCTTGAGTTTTATTAATTATTTTTGTTATTCATACAGGTTACAGGGTTAGCTTCACATTCTTCAAAACATGTTTGTAGCAAATATACTAGAGTCTTTTTATGCCTTCCAGAGACTTCTAAACTTGATTATTCTGATTAAATTCAAGAAGATTCACCATTGACTAATGCTGAACATCAACAATTAGTATTACAATATAAAATTAGTGATTCAACAACACAAAAAAAATTATTTTAACAACATGGAATCTGATGGACTTGTTTTCTAGAATTACCATATATTGATATTTCCAGGTTTACTACAATTGATCTTATGCATAACATATTTTTAGGTACAAGTAAACATATAGTACAACATGCATGGATAAATAATGAATCACCAAAACTTAGCATTAAATAATTGTATAAAATTCAAAATCAAATTGATGCAATTCCTTTACCAGTCAACATGGGATGTATAAACTTTAATATTACATCAGGTTTTGATACACTTATGGCTGACCAGTGAAAAATATGGGTTTTAGTTTATTCAACTTATATTTTATATCAATTTCTTGATAATAATGATCAGTGATGTTGGCAAGTATTTGTTACTGCAGTTTCAATATGGAGCCAAAGAATTATAACTGAAGCTGAAATTGAGGCTGGTCATGCAGCCATAATGGTGTTCTTACAATATGCTGAATGAATTTATGGTAAACATTTCTGTTCTCCTAATATGCATTTACACAAACATCTACGAGATTGTATGCTTGATTATGAATCATGGTATTCTTTCTGGTACTTTGCTTATGAATGTTATAATGAGTGAGTTGTATTTATTTTTTTTAAATACTGTTATATCTAGTTTATATTCTCATATTTGAGTAGAATAAATTTTTTTTGTTTATGTGTTTATATATTGAGTTATATTTGTATCTCTAAAAAATTAAAGAAAAAAAAGGATGATATAACTCTTGTATGACTGTAATAAAATAATAATTACAGTAATTATAATAATTATACAATTATTTATTTAAGTTTACTCATGTTTAGAGAACTTGGCTTATTTCCTAACTCAAATCGTAATATGGAGTTAGAGGTACTTGAGAATTTTAATCATCAAATTTATATTCAACAAATTAAGACAAGAACCTATCATTACTTGTCTCAAGAACTTTTATTATCATTGAATTCAATTGCTCAAACTAAGATTGAAAAAACCGGAACTTTAAGCCATTATAATTTTATAGTTCAGAAGGCATTGGATTTTCATGCAATGTTAGGTGGATTAATTAACCACATTGTGACTGGTTTAGAACAATTTCCTGATCATTTTATTGGACCTTTTCATGAAATTATCCTATCAACTAAAATAATCAGGTTTCTTCTTAAATATTATTCAAATATCTATATGAATTACAGCTTTTATACTGAAAATCAAGTACCAAAATCTGAACAATCAATTCTTGTTTCTTCAACAGCCTGCCGAGCAACAGCTCTTAGACTTGGAGATGAAACATATAGTTCATTTTTTTCATGCTCTAATTTAAATTCGAATATATTTGCATAATGGCAACTAGATGATGAAAAAAGGATCAATTGGCCAGGAATAATTAAAATTTTTTTTGAACATCATATATTTTTACCAAACTCAACAATACCAACTAGTCATTAACTTGCCATAATTGATTAGTACAGAAGAGATTCACAAAACCAAACATACTTTTATATCAAATCACATGACAATATCTCAAAAAACATATTATCTACAAATGCAGATGAAAGTTATCATGCTGAATTATGAGAAGATCAGTTTACTGAATGAGAAGTTAAGACTATATTACCAATTTAAAGAATTATTGGTCGATTTGTTAAAAGTAATGGATTTAGGTTTCTGGAAACAAGAAAAAATTTGTCATTGTTATACTACTAAATTGCAAAATTTTAATATAATCATTTGTATTCATTTTATTTTCTTTATTTATCGCTATTGTATAATATTTAATTATATAATATTTAATATTGATTAATTCTTTGATATTAAATTATTACATCAGATTTAAACTAACAATATATATTCGTTTATGCTAATTTTAATTATTTTCATTTTTCTAATCTATACTAAATATTCTTATAGCAAACAAAGTCACTTTAAGTACTCTTTCTATAAGCATTATAGGTTTAACCCAAACTGTAAATGAAGTGAAGTCCATTTTAACTACTTCAGATGTAAAAAACAACTTGAAACAACAAAAAATCTATTGACTCTTTAAAATGTCGCCTCAATACTTATGAACAAAATTAGAATGAATTTATAACCTTTATACAATGTCTTACCAATAAACATGGAATTAAAATACAACGTATCAAAGATACTTTAATCACTACAACTGTATTAGAGAATTTTTCAGCATCAACATCAGTACTTCAAACTACTGTAAATAGCATATTATCATATATTCAGAATCATAATGACAATAATAATGTTTTAAATACAACACATAATTCTCTATGTGCTGTTACTACAGCAAATCCTATACTCACTTCAAAAATTCATAACAAGATGCAGTTTTTTAATGGATTTGAGGATCTTGAGGATTCTGAATCCCAAATACTTAATCATAGATATATTTATGACTTTGACCTTGGTCCTAAAAATCGAAAAAACAAAAGGATTACCCAAAATTATATCAATCTTTTTATTAGAGAATTTGATGCCTAGTTTGAAGAAACATGTATTTATTTTTTTTAACTATTATTTAAAAAATTATATTAATCCTTAATATTTTAAATATTTTGTAAAAACAAATGAGAAGTGGAATGAAATTACAATTACTGAAATTGCTGAGACTTATTTTAAAACCTTAAAAAAGGAATGAAATACTTCTCCTGCTGCGAAGCTTTTGAATGATCAGCATGCTCGATGTCGTAAATGATGTGATACTGTAATATATTCAATATAATTATAATACAGCACTTAAATAAGTATTATTTAATCTTTTTTTTTTTTTTTAGAAATCATCTAATCACCTAGCCGCATTAAGCAAGATTTCTGAAAATCAACTAAATCACCTTAAAAGTAAGGTAGAGAAGTTATTTTCCTTTGAAGCAACATCTCCAGAAGTATCTGATATTGAAAAATTACCGATAGCTATTCTGTATGGAGAGGAACGTATTTCTGAATTATCTAGGAAGAAATTACTGGTACCTGCTCTTCCATAGTTAAGTAATGAGGTATTGTAATATGTACGAATATTCATTTATATAATATAAAAAATTAAAAAACTATACTAATGCTTAATTATAGGGAATTCATATTCGCAATCTCGCAGATGAAGTAATTCAATGAATTCGAGTAGAAAAATTAAATTCTGGAGGCCATCATTCTTATACTACCCCTATGCCACGTGAAATTATTAAAATGGATTATTCAAGGTGGATAAATATGCAAACATTGATTCCTGCAAAGCCAAAGGATCTTCCGATTTGGGCATGGAATCAAATTGATCAAAGCGAATATGAGCATTTCAATGAATTTTATGATGAAGATTAATATTATGTAATTAATAATATCACATTTGATAAGATTCGCATGTAGTATTGATGCTTTGATTTAGAAATAAAATGTGTATATTCCACATCTTTCATATAATAAAATATCAGTATAATCTTTAGAAAATAGTTGAAATAATTATTTATATTATAAACATTTTCTAAAAATAATTTAAGAAGTTACACCTGAATAACTAATAAAAAAACTTTTGAAAAACATCATTGAATTTACATTTGGAATACCGCAATAAAAGTTACACATTACATCATAAGTTTGATACATGAAAACATTTGCACTTACTTAAATTTATTGAATGAATATGTTTAGAAAAATGTTAGAAAAGGTAATTTCTTACAAAGGTTTTCTGATATAATGGCTTTGGAAAATATTTATAGTTTTACCTGTGCTCATTATTAACAAAACGTTTGAATGTACCAAAAAGTAAAGTACCTGATTTATTGGCTAAAGAGGAATTTTAAATAAGGGGAACCGTCTATTAATTCCATTACTAGATGAATCAATCTATGGTGGATCTTATATAGATTTGAAAACAAAATAAAATCATTATTAATACAGTAGACGATTCTAAGAAAGAAATCATAACAAATAACGCTACGATAAAACCATATCTAAATTATTTGCCATTTGTAAATGTTAGTAATTCTTTAGTTAAATTAAATTCCGATTTTCAAGAATTAACTAGTTTAGCAAAACAATATAATGCTAAAGGTTACGTAATAAGCAAAGAATACAAAAAAAAATAGTATAATTATATATTTAACTAATTCTGACAGTAAGAATTTATCGACAATGCCAAAAAACTTAACCCAATTATAGTCGATGTTAGCAAAACTACGGAAGAAGTGGCCTTTGATTCGCATAATCCATCGACTTCAGAATCTCGTGCAATAAACGTTGAACTCTTAGGCGGAAGCGGCTTAACTTATCGTAGTGGTTACAAGTGTACCGCTGCTTTCTGGGTGAATTTTGGAGGCTTGAAATACTTAGTGACCGCCGGGAATTGTGGAATAAATGGCCCTACGAGTAGACACAGGGTTATTGATTTTTATTATTCTCCATTTTGGGAACACGATAGTATCTTGCCTGAAAATCTTATCGGACCAATGATGTCAATGGAACTGATAGAGGATTCATCTTGAGAGAAACCAGTAACTTCAACGTCAAGTCATTTATAGTAAATACAGCTTCTCCAGAGTATCCAGAACTAGCAATTGCCGGTACTATACATCCAGATGATTCCATCATCCAGTTAGAAGTATATCACATATTACACATGTGCTGAGATAAGATCTATCGATTAGACGGTTAATTCTAACGGGTTTATATATGAGAATATGATAGTAACAGGCCAGATAAGGTTGCCTGTGGATAATGGTGCACCTGTGTACATGTTTACTGATGTGCTTTCTTTAGGTCCACTTAAGGTTAATCTTATCGGTATGTATTCCAGTAGTGAGCCTCCTAATTCTCTGCCATTTGGCGTAGTTACACCTGTATATAAAATTTTTAAAAGAAAGTATACGATCTACGATAGGTATTTATAAAGCTTAGCTAAATATATAAAAACTATCAATTACTTTTTATAATATAACGTATTGATACTGTTGGGCCATGATTACATATTTTAACAATAAAACTTGAATACTCATGTACGTATAACTAATTTACTTTAGTGATGGTTATGTTAGACGGTCGATAGCAACTATCGTATTTATGCTTAAGTATATGGTTCATTGCATTTGCATTTTAAGATGATTATGTAATTTGCAATTACGAAAGAGGAAAACAGCTGAATGTATAAGTAGTCATATAACAATTTATGATTTATTCAATAAAGTACTCGAGTTATTCGTGTATAAAGTCACGATTACTCTTTATTTATTGTTGGTAGAGACTGAACTCGAGTCAACTCGTAGCTTAAATAACAGTCTTAACTCAAATTAACTCAAGTCAAGACTAGGTTTTTTAAGCTACGAGTTGTCTCGAATCCAGTCTCTAATTGTTGGGTTGTTAATGGATGTTTTTACGAGAGAGAGATCAAGTCTTTTATACATTTCAAGACATTATGATATAAAAAATAGAATAAAAAATCTAGTTAATATGTATATAGAACACAAACTGCTTTAGTAGTTTTAGGTTATAAATAAATTATACTTAGTTGTATATAGTTTAAGTTTAATATTTATAATATAGTTAGTAAAAATTTGTAATAGTTAGACACTCAATTGTTAATAAAGTTTAGGACAAGGCCTCACTTTAATATTCAAAAAAAAAGAATTTATATATATCTCAAGTAGTTAAAAAACTGTTAAATATTGTTCTAAGATTAACTAATACTTTTTTACAATACCAATAAATTATAAATTTTTTTAAATGATTTTTGTTTATATATTTTAATAGAATTAGTAGAAATTTTTTTTTTTATTTAGTAATTTATAATTTTTAAAAACCTAATGCAGACTTATAATTGTAACTATTTGTATAAATATAAGTATTTATATTCTCTTATTTTTTTTATTTTTTGGGTTATTATTTTTATTTTTTCTTATATCTTTGTATTTATATATACATATATATATATATATTTTTTCTTTCTTCTATGTTTCTATAAAAAATGTTATTAGATTGGTAATATCTATTGTAGAGTAATAATCAAATAAGTTTTTAGATATGATATTAAGTTTGAAACAATAACTTGCTATTATATTTAGTTTTACCTAACTGATACTAGCAAGTCACTTGTAAATGTTTATAAAAGCAACTATTGAATGTCATACTTTTAGTTTTAGGTTTAAACATATTTTGTATAAAACATAGTGTTCTAAATTAAATTAATAGCAAGACTATCTAAGTAAAAAAACCTATAATAATAAATAAAAAATATCTGAACAGTTATTTTTTATTCTAATTTAATAAAAATTCTAATTACTGTATACATATTCCTTTTTCTTTTTTGCAAAATTTTAATAATATTACCACTTTCAATTCCATTTCGATAATAACACTAGCATGAATTAATCCACTAGCATTCTTCATGTTTGATAACTTTTTTGATAATAAAGAAATACCTTATATTTATTCTGATACCTTCATAATAACAATAACAAACCTATATGTTCCTTTAGCATGCTTTATATATACTGATTTTTGATAAAAAATGAATGTCTTATATTCATCTTTCTTGACTCTAATTCCATCAAGATAAAACTTTATATTCAACTTCAATCCTGTTATTTATTCCTTTAACCAGCAGATTTATGAAAATAAATGAATGCCACATGTTCATTTGTGTCAACACCAATTTCATAACAATAAAAGTAGTCGACATTAATTAATCCGTCAACATGATTCATATCAGCAGCTTTGTGATAGCATATAGTGGTTTTACGTTCGTTCATTATACTAATAACAATTTCCAACAATTAAATGTTCCTCCAGTATGACTCAAATTAGCAGCTTTTTCGAACATTCGAATGCAATATTGTGGGGTGTTCTCAATAATAGTTGGTTGCAAATTATTACAGCATATTTCCATTTGAAGTTGTGTTCCAAAATTCTTGACTAAAAGATACGGATTTACTATTGTAATTCGGTAAATCGGCGAGTCTGTCGCTAATTCTTTCCAATCCTCGTGTAACATACGGCGGCTAAGTCGAAATAGGCTTGTTTGATTTGGCTGGATGGTTTATCCGTAGGTAAGTACTACTCTTCTCTTCTTTCTAAGTCCTTCCTTTAACCTATTCTTCTATTAACCCTTGCCTTCTCTTGTCCTTTCTTTACTTCTTTAACCTGAGGTTAGATACGTCGAATCGGGTTGGAGTCCTTCTCTTCGCTTAACGGCTTGATCACGTGATTTACGCGAACGATCAAAATGCGGTTTAGTGATTTAATAATGGCGAACGATAGTTGATGACGATGGGTTTTAACGATAGTTTTCAGTTTGGGTTGTGTTATAGTTCCCTTTTAATATGGGTCCGATACTTAAGTTTATTATGCGAAAAGGTATTTACTTGGGGGTATGCTTCCTACCTCTTCCCCCTGGGCAGAAAGCCCTTTATTTATAATAAAAGTATTGTTTACATTCGAGGTTAATTTCCTCTACATTATCTATTTACAATATATTATTCTTAAAACCCCTTTCCCCACCATAATAACTAAAACCCGAATGCCCCATATACCGTCGTTCTACCCGAAGTAATAAATGTAATAAATGTAACAAAAGTAATAAAAGTAATAAAAGTAAGATAAATCTTACTTTTCATGTGACCAATTACTCGGGTAGGCGATGGGTCCTACATGCGACGATCAATCACGGGTAACCGTGATAATGGTAGGATAAATTTCGGGGCTCACACTATATAAAATTTTCCACATAATTATTCCAAATGAATAAATACCTGACGCTCTTGTATGTTGGTCTCTGTTCAAGATTTCGATGCTATATTATCGTTTCCATCTACTTTTGTCCTTGTTTGAGTAATCCGTATTCTCAATGAAAAGCCAATTGAACTTGCGTATATTTAATGAAACTGCAAAATGTCACTACCTATTGACACTGGCGAAACGGCGAGTCAGTCGCTTGACAAACGGGTATGTCGTGTAACCTACAAGTCAGGCTTAGTCGAAGAGGCGTGTTATATTTGGCGAGTGTATAATGATGATTGTAGGTATGGTTTGTATTATATAATGAAACAGAGAATTATTATGGGGCGAAATGTTTGTTAAGCACTAACTGAACTGTTCTTGGAGGGCTCGAAGCCTTTATTATATATCTTCATTTACATAGGGCACATTATACATTTTATTTGTAATATACCACTTATACCACTTATAATGTTTATGCTACTTATACTGATCATAATGTTTATAATGATTATTTTAATTATATTTTTGATCCCGTTAATCCCCCTTATCCCACCGATATAAATCATCAGTACGATACCAAGTATACAGCTGATACAGTGTATACTGCCGGTAAACACATTTAAGGTAGATGATCGACATAGCCGTTTATCCGTTACTGCGCACATCGACCACCTACTTTAACGAGCTTCCGGCACCGCCTTCCTACCGCTCACAGTAGCAATGCTGTAATGCCGTAATGCCGTAATATCTTAATTAGAGATTGAATTTGTATAAATTTAAATGTGTTGGATTATACTTCATGTCATTTCTAATTAACAAAGTCATTGCTGGCAATCTGAACTACATGATTATCTATTGCCAGCAATGACTTTATTAATTAGAAATGACATGAATTATAATCCAACACATTTAAATTTATACAAATTCAATCTCTAATTAGGATATTACGGCATTACGGCATTACGGCACAAAAGTTTTACGGCAATTAGATACTATGCCGTAATTAATTCTACCAAGTGGTAAAATGCCGTAATTCAGTAATTCTACCAACAACTATATATATATATGGACCCTGTGACAGGTTAAGCCACTGATTTCAATCACCGAAAAGCTATTGTATTTAGTAATTTTACAGACTTATCGTTACGAAATTAAAGTTGAATATATAAAACAGATTTGATCGTATTTACTTTTTTGACCATTTTATAAATTAAATTTTTTTTTTATCTGTGCGCAAATTAAAAGTTTAAATAATCTATTGACTTCTAATAAGACTTACTGTAAAAGAGAATCAATATTTTAATAAAGTGCAGGTTATACAAATTTTGATATATTTTTAAAAAAATCTATAAAATGGAATTAAGAAAATGGATAAGAACGATATTTCTGGCATTACTTCATTTTTAGTTATTAATTTAAACTGCCAAAATATTAGGCCAACATTACGAATCGTGTTAGATAAATTCAAAGATCAAGTGTAATGTAACAAAAATAAAATCTTTCGAATATTTGTCTTTATAATTTTAATCGGACTGTTCAATCAAAAGTGCTTCAAAAATATGAGTTCACGAATAAATGATATGGGAAAAAGAAGAATTCAGCTCTTTGAGTCATCTTCATTCGAAAAAGGTAGGATTAAGTAAAAAAAACCATCTTTTAAGGAAGAGCGTGTTGAACAATAGCATAGTTAAAGAAACAACATATTGTTTGCTTTGCTTAAAGTAATTAATTTTAAAAAGTTTTTATTTTTATATAAATATTTGTTTTAGTTAATATCAAAAGCAACTTTTGAATTTATAAGTTTTTTTTTTTTTTAATAGTTTATGATAGCCAAGTCTTACTCTGGAAATATAATCAAATGGTGATTGAAATTAGTGGCTTAACCTGTCACAGATTACGGACGTGCTAACTCCTTGATTAGTTTTGGGATCTAAATCCTTGAGACCCGGTCCTTTTATAAATCCCAAGAACTGCATTCATTGGACATTAGATAGTGTACTTGCAATAGCAAGAAGAAATTCTTGCCATTGTTAAGTTTTTTTTTTTTTTTTTTTTTTTTTTTTTTTTTGAAAGGCATATGCCTTAATGAATAATTTATGGTCTCAGTTTAAGTATAATATTGTTATGAAGTTAGAGAATTAGTGACAAGAGGAACTAACATTTGTTGTATTTAATAGATTTAAAGAATTAGAAACTATTTGCTGTGTCAAGAATAAGGGTGTAAATCAATTCTATAATAATCATTTTAATCATTGATCGAATTAGAATCAATTCTCATTTCTGTATAATCATTCTAATCATCTCTACAAACAATTATTGCATTTTGAAATTTCTGATTCTAGATTGTCTATTAATCCTATTTTTAATCATTGATTCTGATTTTTAAATTGATTTACAGCCTTAGTCAAGAATTTAAACATCTTTGGATTTAAATATACATTTATAGATGAGTAAATTAGTAATGTGAGTATTTAAAAAAAGCAGTTCATTAACACTTATTAACCAATTGTTTTAGAAATAATAAAGATGTTGTTTTCTATGTTAAAAGCAATAATACATATGGTTTAAAGAAATTAATCATTTCTGGTAATGAAAATAAATTTAAACTTATATATAAATTAATTCAATATAATAAATTATTATTTATGATTATTGATTGTTTTTGTTATTAAATAAAAAAAAACTACCTCAATAAAATAATGAAAAAGTTTTTAATATTTCAATTATTTCTGTTTAATAAAACAAAAGCAGTATTAATATTAAAAAGCATTAATGTTTTAGTATGCTGCTTAATAAAAAATATGAAAGTTTTATTAATTGTAAAACATTACTTATATTTATAATATTTCTGTTTGATAAACAAAAGATTATATATAATCTTGTTAAAAAAGTTATTTAAAGATCTCTTAAAAAAAAAAAATTTGAAAACAAATAATTTTGAATTCATAATAACAAATTATATCAAATCTATAGACAAATAATTTAAAACCTTTAGTAAAGAAACCATAAGTAATAAAATTGCATTTTTATTAAATAATATACATCAAATACTAAATAATATCTCAACCTCATTTACAAATAATTGATCACCTGTTAAAGATTATTTTTTATCAATTTTTGATAAAGGTAAAAATTGTAAATTATATAAACAAATATTTAGTAATCTAACTGTAATATTAATTATTAATCAGTATTTTTAAAGCTTCTATTCTGCAGAGTTTACTAAAATCAAACAATATAAATATAGAGAATTTGACTCTTATAGCTTAAATGACAAATATAAAATAGATATATTAAATAATAAACTTTTAAAGTAAATAATTATTAGTTAGCAATTATTTTTGTTGATCAAAAATATTAAATTTATTAATTTTTTATATAAACTAATCCAAGATGCAAAACCCAATATTATCAGATAATCTTGACTTAGGTTAGTTAAGAATATATTAAAAATAAAAATAATAATATATTTTTTTAATAATATTTTATTAAAAATTTCAATTGCTATAGCTGATTAGGTGTTCTGCATACAACAATTCTATTTTGGTATAATTGCTCATTAAGTAAATTCCAAATAAAAAATATATTACATTTCATTAAACATTATTTCTTTCAATTAAACACATACTGCAGCCAATCAAACTAATACAATAATTGAACTTTTAATAAAAATGAGTATAAGTCATAAGGTCTTAGAAGTAACAACTAATAGATAATATACTCTAAAATGTGTAACAGCTTGACAGACATACAAAAAAAAGGTCAAAATTTGGTTAAATAGCACTTAGGTATACAGGAACTTGTATACAATCTGTTAAGTATAATATAAAAATTAGAGTATTTAATTAGTAATTTTCTGGTATAGTAACTAATATAGTACCTACAAATAAACTATTTAAATAAATAACCAAAAGTTGCATATATGACTAGTTGCACACATACTTTGTATAAGTTATATAACTATAATTAAAAACATAATAAAGACTATTATTATTAATAACAAATAGTCTTAACAAAAATAAAAAAAATAATTATATATTTCTTATTTATTTATTTCTAATATCTTTTAAATTCTTTAGTTACTAGTTTATACTTAACAACAAATACTTTAAAAAATCTAACTTATTATTAATAAATTCTAACAGCTTATCCAAATTGCTAGTTTTAAATATATTACTAATATATAAGAACAATCTATTATTAATACACTTATTATACTAATAATTGAATAATATTTTTATAACATTGTTTTAGTTAAGCTACTTGCAAAAAACTTTTTATATATTATATTAAACATGTTAAACAAAAAACTAAACTTAATTATATAAGTTTTATTAGCATATTTCTTTATTTTCAATTATACAATATTTATAATATTTAAAATATTTAATTACAATATTATATTACTAAATATATTAAAATTTTAACAATTTTAAGTTATTTGAAACTAGCTCTTATATTTATCTTCAACAACTACAAAACAATTTTTAGTTTTCTACAAATATACTTTGTTATTCTAACTTTATAATTAATAATCCAAACAAATAAATAACTAGTTTTAAAATTATTTAGCTCTTTATACATCTAGGCTTATTTATTAATCTTAATTTTGTATACAATATTCTATATATAATTTTTACAAGTACTTTTTTTTAAAATCTATATTATTATTATATTCTAAATATCTTAGTTTTAAAAAACTACTTTGCTAACACTATATTCTTTTTTTAAACCAACTTATTATATATAATAATTTATATTTTCTTAATTAAAAACATATTTCTTTTAAACTTTATCAAATTTCTAAACTAAAAAATTATTATAGGTTACAATTCTTAAGTTTTTAAAACAAATTATTTTATTACAACTCTATATAACTATTTTTAACTTTTAGAAATTAATTCTTTTAGTTATATTACAAACTATTTTTCAAAATACTCTAAACTATAGCTTATAACTATACTTAATAACTAATAATTATAAATAAATCTTAAATAAAACTAATCTCTTTTAGCCAAGTACATTTCACTTATTAGTATAGCAATATTGAGCTAAATGCTACTTATTTATATCTAACACCTTCAATTTTTATTAATTATACACTAGTTGCAACTTTAATTTCAACCTTATTGTTTGTAAATATATTATAAGTAGCTATGCAACATTGTCACATAAAACCAGGAATAGAAAAAATCATTACAAACACCATTTCAGTTACAGAAACCATATTCTTTATTGCAATTCATTCTTAATATAAGAAAATAACTCTTTATAAAAGAAGTTGATATCTGATTATTGGTTTGAATTTTAGTAACTAAGTCTAAAAACATATTCATGAAGTTAATGTCTGACTGATGATCTTGATATATAGTTAGTTAGTTAGCATCATTCAGTTTTAATAAATCTGACTCAAAATTCTAGGCCTTGCAAAAAACATTAAAAAATCTACAAAATGTATCTGTATTTAGAATTGATCAACAAATTTTTTGATTAAGTTCTTAATGATCAGTAATTTTTATTTTATTTGTTCAATAAAAAATTTGATAAAAAAAAATGAAAATTACCAAATATTTAGCATTAAGGCCTTTAAATTTATATTGGAACACTAATTTTTATTTTTAAAAAATTTATTTTTATTATTGTTTATTATAGCTTCTTCAATTTTACAGAAATATATACTCATTTGTATTTTTTTAAAAAATATTAAATAATGAATAAGTCACACATACCAATTAATTTCAAGATTTTGTATATAAAAACATTTGTTTTTGGTACCTACCTTTTAAAATATTGTTCGAGGTGCTACACAAAGTTATAATGACAGATTACCCAATCATATGCTGAGAATTGCATAAACATATTTAAAATATCTGTAAACTATATACTATGTTGTATATTGTACAAACTTCATTCTTAATATATATATTTTTATTAATTTTGATATTAAATTCTTTAAAAAATTTAATATACAAAACTAATAATTAAGACTTAATTTAAATTATTTTAACTTATTATATTTTATTGCTATTTAGTATTCTATTTAAACTTTTATTTTTAATACATATAATACTTATTCTATTTGTGCTTAAAACTAATAGTATTGCTAACATCCTTCAATTAATTGCCAACTCTAATTATAATTAATCTAAAATTCATTTTTATACTAATAGTTTAGTAAACTGCTTAGTACATTTTAATATACTATAGATATTAGATAGGTTTTAGTATAGTATAACAACAATATATATATTTTTCAAACACAGATTAAGTTTTGGCTATGCTTTTTAAAATAAAAATTATTATAATTTTCTTTATTTGTATTATTGTATCTAGAATAAACATTAAACTTTTATATATTTTGGCTATAACTTTTGATTTTTTTAAAAAATATTAACAGTGAGGCCATGCCTTTAACTTTATTAAAATTCAATTGAAGTTTTTACAAAGAAAAGCTTGCTTTTAAATTACATATAAAGAACAAAGACTTAAAAATATAATCTGTGACCTAAACCTACAAGAGTGGCCAAGACTCACCTAGATTTAGGTTTGAGTAATAATATAAGAGAGAGGAGTATGGTATTTAATCCATTGAATAGTTCAAAGATCAATTTTAGTAATAATTTGTAGTATTAAAATAAAAGCTAAAGTTAGACTAGAAGAATGACTATAAGTTGAATTAGTAGAAAGTATAGTCTAGAACTATGCAGAACATAAAATATAGTATAGAATCCATATTTGTTTGTATATTTGTTGGTTTAAGTAAAGAAGAGTTTGATAAAAAGAGTAGTAGCAGTACAATAAAAGATAGAAGCATTGTGGATAGTAGAAATAAGATCAATAGAAACTAAACCAAATAGAGTAAAAATAAAAAAAAGTATATGTGAAGAGTTATGCAATTTAAAACTGTTAAGTATAAGAATTTTAGTATGTAAATTAGAAACAAGATTGGCAGACATATCAAGATTAGTTATATTAAAATACTATTAAAAGAATTAGAAATTAAGTAGTAAATTGTTTGGGTTGATGGGCAGATAACTCAATAGAGTGAAGAGCTAATTTAGTTGCATTGATGACAAGAAGAAGGAAATAAAGAATTACATTTATGAAGAGTATGAGGAATAGGAAGTTTATCTGTAAGAATTTTAACTTGAAAAGTTTTCAGAATATATAAGTAAAAACTGTAAGCAAAGTTAGAAATTTTTTGATTATTGTTAATATAAAGCCATGTAGCTTTCCAGTTAATATCAGATGCAATGATAAATCATTATTAAAAATAATGTTGAGATGTCCAAAGTGTCATAATATGGGCTTGACATATAGTTTAAATAGAGCATCAGATAAAAATTTCAATAGAAAATTCATCAATAAAAGGAGTATAGTTGAGGTTGTAAGAGTTATTAGTTAAAAATGTTAGGTAAGGTAATATTTAGTAATTATAAGTGAGTTGATTAGCAAGGTTATTAAATAAATTATCTTGGTGTACAGTAACTTTGTAAAAAGTAAATTAAATTTCATAAGACTTGATAAAGTTAATAAGTGTTTGTCAGATAAAGAAATATAAAGTATGAGTATGAAAAAGAATAGATGCTGATTGGCAGATGTTATAATATTTGAAGATTACTAATTGTGAGTCAGTAAATATGTGAACAGAGTAATGTCTAGAAGCAGTAATAATTGCTAAGAGAATAGTAAGAATTTTAGCTGTAAAGAAGCATGGCCACAATTTAACTTGTGTCTGAAATAAGTTAATAGTTGTAGAGTTATCAAATTGAATCCAACTTATATCCATAGAGCATTGCAAGGTACCAAGATCAATAACAGAACCATCAGTATAAAATGAAATAGATGATAGATTGTAATTTGAGTTAGCAATAGTCTAAAGGTTATTAACAAATTGGCATATTTCAAAAATAGGAAATAGTTGTTGTAAATTAATTGTAAGTGAAGAAGTTAGAATATATAAAGACTGTTGAAAAGTAACAGAGTATATAATATCAAGAAAGTTTGCATGAAGGTTGAGAGTTTTGTTAGAATTAATGTAACAAAGCAATTTAGTAGACAAGTTAATAGGAATAAAGTTGATACATTTGTTAGTAATTGTATTTCAATTAAGATGGCATCTAGTACATAATGTGGTAATAGAGAAAAGAGTAGGATAAATATTAGAGAACTGAGACTGGAATAAACAGTAGCAGTGATTGATAAGAGTAAGGCCAGTGGATATATTATGTCTTCTGGTCTTGCCAATAATTATTTGGTTATCAAGAACAGTAAGTAGTCTAGGTTTAGTATTAAAAATAAAGTGGCTAGTAAAGTAGCAAAAAAAATTATAGAAGGTAGATTATAATCATATAAAGTGCATTAATAAGAGTGACTTGTAGTAATGTCCTCAAAAGTAGTAAACCATTGTAATATAACACCTTTTGGAATTTTGTTAAGTTTAGATGAAATGTGTTGCCAGTGCAAAAGATATAAGTTGTTATGAGTAATGAGTTGGTCCAGAAAAAGAAGTTTATAGTATTTGAGTTATTTTTTGAAAATGGAGTATTTTGAATAAGAAGAAAGAAAAGATTCAAGAGATATAGTTCCATCATTTTGGAAGTATAAGATGTTGTAGATTGGGCTAGTTGAAAAAGTTCAGCCTATATGTTTAATAAGTTGTATTATTTTGAAGTTTGTGATTAATCAATTGAGTTTATCAATTGTTGGCTTATAATAATGAAAAATATTAGTAGAAGACCAGAAATTGTTTTGGAGTTATTGAATATATATATAAGTAAATGTGTCTAGTAGGTTAGAACTGTTAAGCCATTTAAGAAAATTAGGAATGTGGTGTTGTAGTTAAATATTTTAGATATATTTAATGTTGTAGATTTGAGAATGTAATAGAGTACTAGATAGTATTGTGTGACAAAGTTTAGCTTTAAGCTTAACAAAACCAATGTGTTAAGTGAAAATTTTGTTGCAAATAGGTTAGTTAATAACAATATTATGTAAACAATATTCAATAGTGGGAATGATAACTATATTAATAATATAGTGGATATGTGAATTAGTTATATGTTTTGTTTTTGCAATTTGGATAAGTTGGGAGGATTTAGAGATAATTAATTTTGTTTGTTTAAATTCCTGTTATCTAAAGTAAACCAGCAACCTAAAAATTTAAAGAGTTGTTTAAATAAATAAAGTAGAAATAGGTAGTTATAATAAGAAATAGAAGTATAGTAGGATGGAGGGTTATTAGTAATCAGAATAGATTTTAAAGAATTAACTTGGATGTTTGCTATAGCATAAAATGATTTAGCTATAGATAGTATATGAGATAACTCAGTTTGTGGAAAGTGTCCCAAAGAGTATCATCCATATATGCTAGAACAGAGCATTGTTTTTATAATAAATTAGTTGTTTGAAGTTTTGATTGGTGGTCTAAATAGATTGTATAGTATACCTAGGAACTTTTGAGTATATATATGAAATAAGTGGATTATAATAAATTTGCTATAATAAAGGTGTAACTGTTTCATCTTGGTTGATACCATTATAAACTAGATAAGAAGAGATAATACCAAGATTGGTAATAACTTAGTTGTAATGATCAGTAAGGAGATCAATAAGAATGTTAATAATGAATGAATGAAATGAGAGATGAGAGAGTAAATGTTTAAAAGAGCAAAGTTTATAGAATTATATGCTTTGCTTATATATTATGAGAGTAACCAAATGTTTTTGTAATTGCAGATAGCATCTTCAATAAGATTATTGAGAATATGAATAGAAATTGAAATACTTTTATTGGAGAGTACAATATAGTTAAAAGGTAAGAGAATAGTGTTTGAGAAAAATACAGAACTAAGTTAATTTGTAAGAATTTTTGTGTAAAGTTTGTAAATGTGTTCAATCAGACTAATAGGTTGTATGAGGTTAAGGCATTATCAAAGGTATTGCATTTAGAAATAGGATAAATTCTACTATGTTTTTATTATTTAGGAATTCTGTTGTCAAAAAGATAATAATTTTTTTTTTTTTTTATTTGTATAATGTTCAAGTAGAAACTTTTTACATATAGAATCATAAGTTCTAAAATTAAAGATTTCTAAACTACATTTGTGCTACAAATTGGCACCCAATATGACATTACACCTCCTATTTCCTGTGAATGCTATAGCTAACTATTTCAATTTGGGTTCTAGCTAGGATAGGTTGGAGGAGACCTTTAAGTGATTGTCTGAACATTATTAAATACAAGAAGTTAATAAAAAGCCTTGTGTAAGCTGTTTGATGATAAAGGAGTTAGAATTTGTAATTTGAGAAGAGATTGTTGTATTGTTTGAAGGATTTGGTAATGTTGATAAATAAATTTTAGTGTGTTTGGATTTTGATGTAATGTTTTGGGATATTTCTCATTGATGTTGATATGTGTTGCGAATAGACCAAAGATCTTGATAAAACCAGTTTAATAGATCATTTGAAAGCTGAAGTAAAAAGGCATCAGTTTGTTTGTTTATAAGTGTTTTAATATTTTTATAAATAGTAGATAGAAAGGTCTCTGTAATAATGTGTAAGATGTATTTGAATTGAGGATTTGGCATATTAAGTGTAAAATTTAAAAGAATATTTAATAAGGTTGTTGAGGTTATATTGGTAATCTTTAGTGATATTAGAATATCTTGTATTATATTTTTGATTGATTGTAAAATGTTTGTGGTATGTTAGGGCATAAAAATAAATGAAGAGTATCTTCAGTATTTGTACAATGAGAGCAGTTTGAAGTAGTATAGAGATATGGATAACAGATATTAAGGTTTTGCATAGTAGATAGATTATTAGTGAGAATTTTAATGCAAAAGGAGTATTTTTGTAGGTTATTTTCGAGAGAAGAGATGATTTTAAATTTTAATGACTATTTAATATTTGCGATATTTTGGAAGAATTTTAAGTTTGACTATTTAACAATTTTTTGAATAGTTATAGAGTTTTTGATAAAGGTATTAACTTTGATAGGGATTAGATAATTGTTCTATATGAAATGGTTTGGAGTGTTAAATTTTGATTTGTTAATTTGGAGAATATGCTTTGTAGTTCCTTGTTTGGCAAGTGAATCTGCTTGGTTGTGAAAAGAGTCTGTAGAGTATTATTTTAATTTATGAAGAGTAGTAGTAATGTTTTTAAGTTGTTTAAGATAGTTAATATAATAAATAATGTCCCAGTTTTTAGTTTGTATAGATTTGTAGTTGGTAGCTGAGTTGAGGTTTTTGATTGCAGTTGTATTATCAATATAAATATTTAAAAGAATATTAGAAGGAACTGCAAATAAGAGGGTGAGGATTGCCTCAAGTTCGATGCAAGTTGAGTCAGAGTAGGATTGTAAAGCTGCATTAAATTTTATGAATGTATTATATTTACAAATCCATCCTATACTACATTTGGTTTCTGAAGTTTGTAAATTTTTGATTGATCCATCAGTATAGAAGTGTAGTTAATCTGTGTTAAGTTGGGAGATAAGGTGATTTAAATCAATTAGTTGTTTTTAATATGATGGTGTGTTGATAAGTTGTTGAATAAGTTGAGCTTCATATGATAAAAGAATTATTTGTAGTTGTATTGATGGAGTTGATTGGATAATAGTGG
>CAJVQA010002065.1:0-23107 GCA_910591915.1 Cetraspora pellucida
TTAGCCGCAGAAGAAATTTGGGTTCGACATTCAATACATGTCTTTAGTTCTTTAGAACTTTTTTTATTTGCACTTTTGAAAGCTTCGTTGGGCTTATTGAGGTAACAACGATTACATTCTTTCATTTTGCTTTCGAATTTGGTATTAAAAGTAACATCAAGTAAAAAAGTAATTATTATATTTAAATATACATATTTACGTAGTTATTAACAGCTAAATTAGAGTTTCCGCTTCTCCGAACAATCATATCACATGATCTGAAAAAAATTTGGGTGGTGAATTTACCCCGGTATGTTAGCTAATAACTTTTTTTTGCCTTTAATGTTTGTAAGAATAGAATCTAATTGAGTGCGTGAGAGTGAAAACCTGGAAACCGATATAATGATTTACTATGATCGGTTTCCAGGTTTTCACTCTAACACACTCAATTACCAAATTATCAATTATTAAACAAAGTATTGTTCATTTGGTCATTTAATAAAACTAACCAATTTATTTGAAAGTTACGATAATGCCTAATTGGTTTAAATGAAAAACATATAAAAGTACAAAAAAAGAAAACTATAGAATACAAAAAGTTTAAAGATATAAAATTCACGAATTTTAATGACAACAATGGATGAATATATTTGGAAAATAATTGCCAATTCTGTAATTAATTAAACAAAAATATCTAATGCAAATACAGTCAACTTTCTCTAAGTGCATTTAGAGAATTATAGATACCAAATATATATTTGGGCCAGAACTTAAGGCACTTAGAGAAAGTTGACTGTATATTTACACCGTGAAATTGATTAAAATTGATAGATAAACCTATATCTATCTGCAACTAAAAAACCAAAATGCATTCATTTATTTACAGGTGCAACTTTAAAGATTACGATAAAATTTAAACAATGTAGTACTAAAAATAATTAAATCATTATTTCTGAACACAAAAACAAAACAAATTTCCTTTTTACAGTAAAACTTTATTTTTTATTTACATTGAAAGACCTAAACATTGCTGAATCAATCGTCTCATTTAACTAGGCTTCGTATAACCAATGTATCATTGAACCGAGTTTTGTGTAACACAGCGTAGAGAGTTTGAACAAGTGTTAGATTTGGTAGGTGGTTATATTAGTAAAAGGATCAGCTAATGTAATTTTGTAACAGTTTGACATTTATTGTACGTAGTCAAATTAAACTTTTTCATTAATTAATCACAATGTCATAACAGTCTACATAAATTGAAATAACTAAATCCTTCTTACAATATAATATCAACATTTTCAACTTAATACCCTTTTAGGGTCCTTGGACGCTTTGGTCCTTTCAGCCTGATGAACCAAATTTGGTATAACTGAGATCACACCATATCGGTTCACAACAGTGTAAGCAATTGACTCTTGTTAAAAGATTGATAATCTTTTAATAATGAATGAAATAACTTAAAAGTATTAACCCAAAAATTTTGTACCAATCTAAAAATGGTAAATGTTAATTAAAATCAAACAAAATATAATATTTTCCAAGCACATATAGAATGAGTGAAATAAATACCTTCTACTAACGATAAATCAAGAATAATTTTAATTGGTAAAAACTTTTGTTGTAACCTTTTGTGAAATCACAAGTTTATAATGTTATTACATAAACTACAGTTAATACAATTTGTTCATTTTGACTTGAACACAGATAAACTTTATCGTTATTTCTATTAATAATATTGATATATATAACAAACCTGGTACATGTGAATGTACGAATGCACGAATGTACAGTACAGTACATACTGTACACAAGTCCATATCTTCTACAGTACATTATGAAGTTCTTAGTCAAGTGTTACTCAAAAAGTGATACGAATTCTGTAAATAGCATTGTAAATAGTACAACCAAATTTGCGTAAATGATTTAAAATATACCGATTTTAGATTGAAAATTTTTTTTCTCAAATCAAAAAAAAAAAATAAATAAACAAAAGGTAAAAATGAAAAAGATATATAATAATCTGTTTCGTCATAAGAAACCAGCTAAATTAGACAATGACTTTGGATTCGATTATCAACATGTAATAGTAGCTGAAAAAGAGGTATCTTCAGTAAATCAAGTTGGATATTATTATCAATATGGAATAGGTGTTGAAAAAGACGATCATAAAGCATTTATTCATTATCAAAGATCTGCTGAGATGGGAAATTCTGATGGAATCAATAGTGTTGGTCATTGTCATTATAAAGGAATTGGTGTTGATAAAAATGAAGATAAAGCATTTATTTGTTATCAAAAATCGGCTGTAATGGGAAATTCTGATGGAATGAATAATCTTGGTTATTGTTATGAAGAAGGAATCGGTGTTAAAATGGATAAATCTAAAGCATTCATTCATTATCAAAAGTCTGCTGAATTGGGGAATGCTAGTGCGCTGAATAATCTTGGTTATTGTTATGAGAAAGGAATAGGTATTAAAAAAGATAAACATAAAGCTTTCATTAATTACCAAAAATCTGCAGAGATGGGTAATGCTGCTGCATTAAATAATCTTGGTGATTGTTATCAGTATGCAATAGGGGTTAAAAAGGATGATCAAAGAGCGTTCATTTATTATCAAAAATCCGCCATTATGGGAAATGCTGAAGGGATGTATAATCTTGGTTATTGTTATCAACATGGAATTGGTATTGAAAAAGATGAACGTAAGGCATTCATTAATTATCAAAAATCTGTTGAAATGGGAAATGTCACTGCAATATGTCAAATTGGATATTGTTATCAACATGGAATAGGGACCGAAAAAGATGAAAATAAGGCATTTATTAGCTACCAGGAATCTTTAGATATGGGAAGCCCTACTGCAATAAATCAAATTGGTCATTGTTATCGACGTGGAATAGTGGTTAAAAAAAATGATCGCCAGGCATTCGTTTATTACAAAAAATCTGCTGAGATGGGTGATACTAATGGAATGTATAATCTTGCATATTGTTACCATTTTGGAATAGGAGTTGATAAAGATGATATTAAGGCATTTATTTATTATCTAAAATCTGCTGAAATGGGTGACTCTAATGGAATGTCACAAGTTGGTTATTGTTATCAGGAGGGGATTGGAACAATAAGAGATTTACATAAGGCTACGTATTGGTATCAAATGTAAGTAATTTATTTATTTTTTAAAAAATATATTATTTTTTGCTAAATTTTATTATAATTATAATTTACATTTCTAACATTTCAAATAAATTAGGGAAAAAAATATTATATCAGGTGATTTAAAAATTAGCAATATTAATTTTTGATTTCATTTTTTTAAATTTACATTTACTAATTGATGTTTTAATCACAGGTGAATGGGCAGATGAAAATTCCAATACTGACGACACATTGATTAAGGAACATTCATTACCATGGATTTCTTATAAAGAATTTACAGATATTAAAGAAATAGGACAAGGTGGATTTTCGACAGTATTTTATGCACGATGGCTCAACAAAAACAAAAATTCTCAAAAAGATGTTGCACTTAAATTACTTCATGGATCAAAATATTCTCAAAAAGAGGTTATTGTTTATTTTATTGTTTATCATTTTTATCATGATTTGTTTTTTTTTAAAAAAAATAATTTATATTTATATATATTTACATTCCTATTTTAATATTAAAGACGTATTGTAAAATTTTTTCTAAACATCCCTCATTTTCAAAATGTTATGGAATATCAAAAGATGATTCTTCTGAAGATTATATCCTTGTTTTAGAATATGCGATAATGGGTTCTTTGCGACAAAATCTTCGTTCTATGCCACAAATGATGTGGAAAGATAAATTAACTTTATTACATTGTATCGCTTCTGATCTTCAAATAATTCATTCACAAGGATTTATTTATCAAAATTTACATAGTGGTAATATTTTACAAAATAATTTATATAGTGCGTTTATTGCTGACTTGGGATTTTCTATACCATTAAATGCATTGAATGCAGAAAGATGTGGTGTTTATGGAATTTTACCATATATAGCTCCAGAAATTTTGGACGGAAAACAATATACAACTGCATCTGATATTTATTCATTTGGAGTAATTATGTGGGAAATTTTATATGGCAATTCCGTATCTTATAATCAAGAACTTGGTGCACAACTCCAAATTGAAATATGCAATAATGATTTAAGACCATCCATTGTAAAGGACTCTCCGCAGTGTTATGTAAGCTTAATGAAAAAATGTTGGGAAAAAGATCCATTGAAACGTCCTTCTGCAAAACAAATCTGTGAAATCCTTATAGAATGGCATAGTGATGCAAATATTATATTGGAATTGGAATTAAATAAATTGGAACTATTAAAAGATCCATATCCCGATAACGTTTACAGAAGCAAGTTTATTAATTTTACGTCATTTAATCAAGGTAACTATATATACTTATTTTTTTATTTTGGAAAATATAATTTATATTCTTTAAATGATGTTAAATTTAATTATTTGATAGATAGCGAATTTGACCTTGAAGAATGGCATAAAATATAAAAAAAAAAACACACACAAATGTTAGTTTATTATTACTGTTCAAATTAACTTGAGAATTTTAAAATTTATGAATTTAAAGAATTCTTTTACGTTTAACAATATCACATTTATTTAACATACGTAACGATAGTTAATTTATCAAATTTTATCACATGAAATTAATCATCCAATAATTTATATGGGCAAAAATGGATATCGATATTTTATATGCGTAAAGAAAAAAATTCTTATAAAAAAACAATGTTCTTGTTAATATATGATTACATCATGATGATTACATCACGAATAAGGGTAGTAAAACCCCCCCTGTTCTATCCCGTTCGATCCTGTTCCATAGAAGACTGGGTCTGGGAACGGTTCGAATTATATCATGTGAAAATTTCCAAACTTAGTTTCGAATTATTTTTCATTGGTTCTGCATGTACGTACACAAGTATTAGTATGTACATACTTTACATATATTATTTTAGTACAATGGCAATAGTACTATTATAGAACAAAACAAAGGTCCCGAATTTAAAAACAATAAATTTTTTAGGGATTTGGATCTTTTTTAGAATTATCTTTAACTTCATTTCGAATTGTAATTTTGAATTGTAATTTTTGAATTGTCATTATGAATTGTAATTTTGAAATTATAAGGTCGAAGTAGGAAAAAGAAAAAAAAAAGAAAAAAGAGTTTCTGGACTTGATCTTTTAAAGTTATTACTCATAACTAATCATAAATGACTAATAATACACCATATTCCATTTTTTTTTAATCATTTTCGGTAAATACGTAAATCTAACTCCGTAAGTACATAACCGATTGTAGTGGTTATACTAAGTTCGTGTGTTAGTAACCTTGGTAACCTTCGATTCGGAGTTTAATAGTCCGGTGTGACGAAATACGCATAAATGAGACACTTTTTTGTGAATAAACGAATTAAAATTATGCATAAATCAACTTCTTTAATACAATTTTTAAAAAAATTAAAATCAAAAAAATTCTCTAAATCCTTTAAAAAAAATAATGATAATCAAAATAATTTAGATAAATTTAATAAAGATATATCAGAAATTGATGAAAAGAAAAAAAATTCATTTAAATCATATTTAGAATCAGCTGAAAGTGGTTGTTCGGAAGGTCAAAATAGTCTCGCTTCTTGTTATAGAGATGGTATAGATGTTGTCAAAGATGAATATAAAGCTTTTGAATGGTATCTAAAATCTGCAAAAGGTGGTAATTCTAAAGGTCAATGGAATCTTGGATGGTGTTATGAAAATGGTGTAGGTGTTGTTAAAAATAATAAAAAAGCTTTTGAATGGTATTTAAAGTCTGCCGAAGGTGGTGATTGTCGTGGACAAAATGATGTTGGCTGGTGTTACCAAAATGGTGTAGGAACAAATAAAGATGAAAAGAATGCATTTATGTGGTATTTGAAGTCTGCGGAAAATGGAAATTCCAATGGACAATGTAGTGTTGGGTTCTGTTATGATAAAGGTATAGGAATTGTTAAAGATAAAAAGAAGGCTCTAGAATGGTACATTAAATCTGCTGAATGTGGTAATTCTCGTGCACAATGTCATCTTGGTTATTATTATGAATATGGTATATACGTTACTAAGGATGAATCAATAGCATTTGAATGGTATTTAAAATCTGCTAAGAATGGTAACTCATTTGGCCAAAATAATCTTGGAGTATGCTATCAAAATGGCATAGGCATTATTAAAGATGAAAATAAGGCATTTGAATGGTATTTAAAATCTGCTGAAGGTGGTAATTCTCATGGCCAAAATAATGTTGGTTTATGTTATCAAAGTGGCACAGGAATTTTATGTGATGAGAAAATGGCATTTAAGTGGTACTCTAAATCAGCGAAAAATGGTAATTATAACGGAATGTGTAGTCTTGGCTGGTGCTATCAACATGGTGTAGGTGTTAGTGTAGATGAAGAGAGGTCATATTATTGGTTTTCTAAATCTGTAAATGATAATTCTAATAAATAAATTAACTCTTGGTGTCAAAAACTATTGATAGTTATTGCATACATTTTTCATCAATGATTATGTTACCTTAATCAAAAAATTAGATACAGCATCAATATAGTTAATTTTATTAACATTACATATATGATTATGTTAAATTAATCAAAAAATCGAATAATATTAATTTAGTTAATTTTATTAATATTGCTAGAATAATATATAGTTATGGCTTTACGAATTTTTATATTAGGATATTGGCTGTTAACCTAGGTGCGTTAATGTAAATTTTGTAATAATGTTATATTAAATAGTTGCATAATAGCACTTGTTAAATATATATATAATTTATATTTCAATGTTTTTCTTAAAGATTTTAAGCAATAAGGGTTCTCTTTACCCTCTCTGTAGTTAAATTAACTAATAACAGGAAATATGAGGGATCTTAAAAATAAACTCTTTTCTGTAAATTATTTTTTTATAAATAAATAAAAACAAAAAATTACAAGACATATTTAGAATATTATAATTAAATAATTAAAATAACTTGCAACAAAACAAAAAACAAAATTTCTAAAGATTAAATAAAACATAGAAACAGTTTTTTTGCACTTCAGTCCTCTTTACAATCTTGTTGCTAATTATGTTAGCAATTAAAGTAAACAATAACAATAATAAAAAAAGAACAACAACAGAGCATATATAGTAGAAACCCAAAAGAAAAAAGCATGACCTGTTTATATATATATTAATAATAATAACATAATGAATAAATAAAAAAATACAAAACTAATTATAATGTTAATATCTTTGTTCAAACAACTACTAGAAAAAATATAACAGAAAAAATTTTTTAAAAAAAAAGAAATTTAAACTTATCTTCAAATTCTCAAGATATAATATCACTATCAGAAATAGAAACAATATCAAATTCAATTTTAGATTTATACTAACCAATAAAAAAATATATTCTTATAGATTTAAAAATTAATCAGGTCTTAATTCAAAACTTTATTACAACTAATACAATTTCTTTTATGTTAGAACAAAATAAAAATATAAACAAATTATTTTAGCTAGAACTAATCTTCAGATCTAATATATCTACAAACAATAATACAAATAAACAAATACCTAATATGAAAATAGACTAAAATACAACAAATACAAATAATAAAAAAAAAACTTATTCAATTAATATAATATTAGAAGAACAAATACAAAAAAAGATATTATATAACTAGCAATTACCAAAAACCTTCTAGAATAAAACAAAAAAATTTCAAATAATTACTTTAATAATGATTAAAAAAAAATAATATAAGTATGTATAAAAAAATTAGATAAGACAGACTAGAGTTTTTTGATATAACAATCTAAACTTATCTAAGAATCAAAAGTAAATAACCTTATATAAGAATCTCAAAAAGCTAATTAGATACAAACTTCTTACTAAATTTATTTTAAATTATATCTTAAAAGTAATAATAGCAAAACTATTTTATAAAAACAAAGTATTTTTTAGAAATTTTATACAAATTATTACAATTAGACCACAGCATTAAAGGGTATTTAATAACCTATTTACAGAGACCTTAAATATAACATTCTAGCAATAAACAAAAAAATTTATAATTAAATTTTTGAATTATTATAAATAAAACTAGCAACAGATTATTTGACCAACCTAGATTTTAATTCAATAAACATATAAGGATTACAAAATATATCTTCTATTTAATAAGATTTATAAAATTTTATAGCAATTAAACTTTAAAATAATTAGAAAAATAGTATCAAATCTTATTAATTATGTGCTAATACTATTATCTTTAAAATTATATCAATTTCTAGTTATTTGAAGAAAGCTATTTCTTTTAATTTATTTATTTTAAATTATTAAATTATTGTAAGTTACTTTGAGTTACCAACTTCAAAAAGATTATTACTCTCTATTTTATAAGATTTAATATTTAGCCTAAAAGAAAAATTTCTAATAACCAAGAAAACTTTAAAAAACATGTTAGGCTTTTGTGAATAGCCTACTTATTTATAAAATTATCAAATAATTATATTATTTTATATAGACAACTATCTTAATATTGTATTTAGTTTATTAATAATAAAATATATAAAAACACTTTTAAGTATATAAAAATACTTATATGAAGTATAGAAACACTTAACACCTAGATCAACTGTAAAAATAAGTACAGAAGGATCTGGAATGTTTACCTCAAAGATAGATTAGTCTTAAGACTAAGATTATAATCTGGGCATCTAAGTATGACCCAGTAAGTTAATACAGATTACAGGTTTAAAAGGTTTAAAGTAGAACATCCAAGCAGAGATGTTAGGTATAGCAATTAGTAGGGAACCTTCAAGTAGACTCTTTAAATAGAGAATTTAGAAAATTTACATATATAGCCAATTGTATGCTCTTCTGTAGTAGTTTATTGAACCACAATACCAATAAGTGATTAATAAAAGTCAAAAAACCAAAGAGGTCATCTTAATAAAAAAAAAAAACTCTTAACTTTCTTGAAAGATCAAAAAGCAGTGCTTTTATAGATATTTTATATATATAAATAATTACAATAAAGATTACTTAACTAATCTTAGTTTAACTTTATCCTATTTAGTTCATAATGATATTGACAAGGTAAAACTATTACTTCCTTGTTATAACATATTTATTATGATTTACTTATTTTCTATATAAATTCAAACACTTCTGGTTACAAATTACAATTCTCTTGGACTACTAATCTCAAACTTCAAACTTCTAACTCATTACAACAACAATATTCTGTCTTGGATTATATGGATAATACTCTTTAAATTACTTCATCACAATCTAAACTATTATACATATTATCTATAGTTGAATTCTTTTATGCTATAACCAATATCTAAGTCAATTTTTTAAAATCCATTCTGATTATCAATAATTCTTCATCTTATTATATGCATATCTCTTATAATAATTATCTTCTTTTTCTTAATTCTTCTAAAATACTATTTAAATTTTTAGATTGTTGGTTTACTTTAGACAACAAACAATCTAAACAAACAAAACTACTTATTTTTAAATTTTCTTAATTAATTCAAATTATTAAAACCAAACATATTACTGACTTATATACTTGTTATATTATTAATACAATGATTATTTTTATATTTAAATACTGTCTTCAAAATATTGTAATTAATCAATTAATCTGCAATAAAATTTTTATTCAGCATATTGGTCTTGTCAAACTTAAAGCCAAACTTTGTCATATAATACCTTCTAGTACTCTTTTACATCTACAAATTTATAATATCAAACATATTTGAGACATCTAACTACAACACCATATTCCTAATCTTTTTAAACAACTTAATAATCCTGACCTATTAGGCACATCTATTCATATTCAGACCCAATAATTACAAAATAATCTATGGTTTCTAACTAGCATTTTCTTTTATCTCAACCCAATTATTAACAATTCAACTGCCTAACTATAAACTTTAAAATTATACAGCTTATTAAACATATTGACTAGATATTTTCAATTAATCCAATCTATAACATTTCTTACACTTTATATAATAAAACTATTTCTCTTGAATCTCTTTTTTTTTCTCATTCTAAATACTTTGTTTTTAAAAAACAACTTAGATACCATAAACTTCTTTTTCTTAACCAACTTACTACCTATGATAATTTATATTTATTATATTAGCAACATATTTTTCTTAGACTAAACAACTTTCTAAAGGTATTATACTTCAATGGTTTACTATTCTTGAGAACATTATTACAAGCCATTCCTATTAATATACATTATATAATCATTTTAACCTATCTTAGTCAAACTAATTTTTTTATACTACTAGTCACTTTAACTCTAATACCAAACCCTGGCTACTTACTGTCCTCAATAATCAAATCATTGTTGCCAAGACCAGAAGGCATAACAGCCCTATAGGTCTTATTCTTATCACTCACTGGTACTGTTTATTTCAGTTTCAGTTTTCTAATTTTTATCCTACTCTCTCTTCTACTACTCTATATGTCCTGAATATCATCTTAACTCCAATACAATTACTAACAAGTGTATTATCTTCATTTTTACAAATTTGGTTACTAAATTACTTTGTTATATTAATTCTAACAAAACTCTTAAACTACATGCCAATTTTCTTAATATTACATACTCTGTAACTATTCAACATCCTTTATATATTTCATTTTCTTTTTCATTAACAATTAATCCATAACAATTACCTAGTATCTTTCAGTCAAACCAGCTTACTGACAGCCTACAGTCTATCACTAATTCTAACTACAACCTAACTACTATCTCATTTTATACTGATAGTTCTGTTATTGAATTTAATATCTCTTAATGCTCTATAGGCATAGGCTGGGTCCAAGTTAATAACTCTACAACTACTTATTCATTTCAAGCACAAATTAAACTTTGGCTATGCTTCTTTAAAGCTAAAATTCTTGCTATTCTTTCAGCAATCATTATTGTTCTCAGAAACTGTTCTTTTTATATTTTTACTAACTCATAATTTGTAATCTTCAAATATTACAGTATTTGCTTATCAGCTTCTAAACTCTCTTATACTTACATCTCATACTTTTCTATTTGGTAAACTTTCATTAACTTCATTAATTCATATAATATTCAGCATACTTTTCACAAAATTACTGTACACCAAGATGATCCATTTAATAATCTTGTTGACCAGCTTGCTTACAGTCACCAAATACTATCCTTCTTAATATTTTTAAGTAACAATTCTTACAACTCTGCATATACTCTATTTATTGACTAATTTCCTATTGAGATTTCTATTTAACACTCTATTCATACTATCTGTCAAGCTCATATTATAACATTTTGAACATTCCAACATCATTTTCAACAATGGTCTATCATTGCATCTAATATTAATTGGAAAACCACTTGGCTTTACATTAATAATAATCAAAAAATTTCTAACTTTGCATATAGCTTTCATTTCTTTAGTTTAAAAATCTTTTGTGTCAAAATTCTCTTAGACAAAGTACCTGTTTCTTATATTCTTCACAAACACAACTCTTCTTATTTTTCTCTCTGCCATTAATGTAATCAAACTAGTCCTTCATTATACTGGACTTTTTGTTCTTCTACTCAAACAATTTATCACTTAATCTCTAATTCTTTTAATTGCATCTTAAATGTTACTACTCTTGACATGTTTACTAATTCTGTCTCTAATTTACATCAAAAAATTCTTACACTTAATAGTTTTAAACTGCACAACTTTTCTTATATACTATTTCTTATTTCTACTTTATCTGATTTAGTCCCTATTGACCTTATTTCTACTATTCACAATACATCTATTCCTTATTATACAGCTACCTCATTTTTTATTAAATTTCTTCTTCATTTAAACCAACAAATATATATATAAATATGGATTTCATATTGTATTCATAATCAACACAGTCTTAAACTACATCTTCTACAAATACAACTCATAATTTTCTTTTTAGTCTACCATTATCTCCTATTTTAGTACCACAAATTATTACTAAAATTGATTTTTGGACTATCAAATATCATACCTCTCTCTCATATATTATTATTAACACCCAAATCTAGGTGAGCCTTGGCCACTCTTGTAGGTTTAGATTACAGATTATATGTCTGAATTTTTATTCTTTATATATAATTTAAAAGCAAGTTTTCTTTATAAAAACTTTAATTAAATTTTAATAAAGTTAAAGACATAACCTTATCATTAATATTTTAAAAAAAAAACAATAAAGACTACTTTATTGTAATAAATACTATATATAGTAATGTTAAGATATATAAGAACTAAAAGATATTATAGATATTATATATATAATAGATATAAAAGATATTATAAATATTATTAAAATAATAAAAATAATAAATCTAATTGAAATTTAATATTTGTAATATCTGTAAGATCTATAAGATTTATAAAAAATATAAGATCTTTAAGATCTGTAAAAAATATAAAATCTATAAGACTGTAATAAATATAAGATTTCTGGCATAGTAATTGAAGCCAATCAAAATCAAGTTATATATACTATAATTAGTACTTTTATCAAAATTGTTCTAATCTTATAATCAAAATTATATGATCTTATGCTCATTAGAGCCATATTAGTGAGCTGATTTCAATAGTGTTTGTTTTATCTAATTTGGATTAATATATCAAAAGTTATAGTTAAAAATATATAAAACTCTTAATACTAACAATATCTAAATTTTTTGTTCATTTAAAAAGAGGCTTTTAGTCTTTTTTTTTAGTTGAACTAAGTCTAATTGAAGATGAATTAGATAAATTAATTAAAAATAATAAATTAGATAATAATAATAATTAATTAAACTAAATAAAGAAAATTTAATTAAAACTTATAATGTTATATTTAATAATTTAATTAACAAAACTGAAAGGTATTTGCAATGCTAAAATAGCAAAAATTTGCTAGAAATGTTAAATAAAATAAATCTATAAAATTATTTAATTCTATAACAAAAATAGTTATAAATGCTAACAATATAAAAGAAAAAACCTATATTATTAGTATAAATAAATTATATAAACATTATTTATTATTTGCAATTAAGTTAATTTTATTTATTTTTTTTTATTTTTATTAGTTATTTAGTAGGATGTGTGACTTAGTGAAGTGAATAAGTTGTCAATCCTCCAAGTAGTAGATTGTGAGTTCAAAATCTACTAATGGCAAAAAATTTGAATAATTACTTATATAATATATAGATGATATTATAATAATAGCATTCTGTTGATCAGTTAGAATAAGATACCTATAACTATAGTCACACTAGCATGACTGACAGGTTACAAGACATTTGTGTAACTTTGATTATACAGAGAGATGCAAACTGGTACTAGGCAGTGCAAATCTAAGTAAGTTCTTGTGGCTGTGTAAATCTGTAAAACTAAGAAACTGAGTCTAATTGAAAAGACCTAAGTAAACTGATAATATGAATCTTTAATGGTATCACTATAAAGGCTATATCTAAGAAATGGATACTAATATAAAGAAACCAGATGAGCAAGAACCTCAAGGTGAGAGGTATCACCAACTAGGCTGACAAAACTAAACTAGAAGAAAAAAATCTCAACCTAACTTGATATATCAAGAACAGATTACAGTCCTATTAGGCTATCTGGATTGGAAGTTTGAAGTTAAAACAAGAGTATATTATAAGTACTAGGATATGCTGTGAAGTAGATACTAGAGTTTAGATAAACTCTACAAGAACTAGTCTTGTTAATGTTTTATAGAGCATATAAGTAGTTAACAAAAAAGTATCTTAAAACCTTATAGTTAGATAATATACTACAAAATGTGTAATAGCTTGACAGATATACAAAAAAGAAAGACTAAATGTTGGGTTAGATGGCACTTAGTTGTATAAGAACTAGGTATTACTTATCTAGGTGCAGTATAAGAATCAGAGTATTTAAATAGATATCTTTCTAGTAGATTACAGATATTGTAGCTAGTGTAGAACCCTTAGGCAGACTATTTAAATAGGTAACCAAAAGTTATATGTATGACTAGTTGCATACATACCTTGTACAAGTTATATGTAATGCATTTACTAAAAACATAAATAAAGTCAGTAGCTACTGATAATATTGGTCTTGAATACCAAAAAAAAAAGTTATTTAGTAGCTTTTTAGTCTTTTTTTTTTTTTTTTTTAATATTAATAGTAAGGCTATGTCTTTATCTTTATTGAATATTTAACTAAGATTTTTGCATAAAGTTTAAATTTATTTTTAAAATATTATAGCATGAATAGAAGCTCAGACTAATTTATCTGTGACCTAAACCAACTGAAGTGGCTAAGGCTCACCTAGATTTGGGTGTTAGTAATAATGTATAAAAGATTAGTTTGATATTTAATTCATTATTTATACCAAGAATTAATTTTAGAGCTAATAGTATTAAGAGAAGGAGTTTGCACTAATTGTAAAATAGAATTAAAAGGTAAATTAAAAGTAGAAAGATGAATTGTAGATCTTGAAATACAGTAAGAAATCCAAATTTTGTAATAAATTTGTTAATTAAGATGAAGTAAGAATTTAGTAATAAGTATTATAGATATTTTTGTAGATGATAAGTCTGTGACTATAGTAATAATTTCATTTAGTACTAAGCCTAATAGAGTTGAGAAATTGAAGGTAGGTCTGGTATACTGTGAGTTGACATGCAGTTTAGTTGTTTAATTTGATAATATAGATTAGTTATAATTTTTAAAGTAGTATTAAGAGTAGTAATATTAAGAGTATGTTGTAAAAATTCATTTATAAGATTATTTAATAATTGATCAAATGGGCAAGTTGTTCAATGAAGATAAGAGCTGATGTAATAACATTAGTGACAGGTAGGTAACTATGAGTAATAATGTTTATATAAAGTATGTGGCATAGGAAGTTTATTCAATAAAATTTTAATTTTAAAGAACTTAAGAATAGATGATTGAATGCTACATGAGAAGTTTGAAATTTTTTAATTGTTGTTGATATATAGCCAAGTGGCTTGCCAGTTGATTTGGTTAAGAATTTTTTTCTATTTAAGAAAGTGGTTTTGAGTAATTCATAGTATATAAATATATGTATAACAAATTATATAAATACTGCGATGAGTTGGTAGTTCAAGAGAAAAATTCTTAAGAATAAGAGTATAAGTTAGGTTATAAATATTATATGACATAAAAGTAAGATATAGCAGGTTATAATAGTTACATGCAAGTTGATTATCTAAATTATTATATGTATTATCTTAATAAGTAGTAACTTTGTAAAAAATGATTTGAATTTTGTACAAGTTAATAAAGTTGACAAGTGTGTTCCAAAGTGAAAAGTATGATGTATATGTATATTATAATGTAGTAGAGGAATTTAAAAAGTTTTGGTATTTTGAAATTACAGATTAAGAATCTGTATATATATTTATAGTATAGTTTCTAGGAGTAGTAATAAGAGCTAATAAGATAGCAGTAAGTTCTAATTTGAATAAGCAAGGCCAAAGTTTGACTTGTACCTGAAATGTATATTGTATAGAATTATTGTCAATTTGGACCTATCCAATGCCCATAGAGCATTGAGAAGTACCCAAATTAATAACAAAGCCATCAGTATAGAAGTGGAGTTCTTGTTGATTAGTGTTGTAATTGGCAATTTGTTAGAGTTTATGAATTAGTGTACAGAGTTCAAAGATAGTTGAGATTGAGTTTGTTGAAATAATAATATTATAGTTTTGTCAATATTTGGGATATTTTTTTGAATAAACTCAACTAAAAATTAGGGTCTTTTTTCTGCCATTTTATGGATTATATGATAAAAGCTAGCTTTAAGAGCTGGTTGGTTACTAATTTTTGGTTTAATTTCAGTTCCAGGCCTAAAATCATATAGATACTGTTTGAGAAAATTAAAAAGTTTCTTAGCAAAGTCTGTTTGAAGTTGAGATTTATTTTTCATTTCTTCAGTAACAAGGAAGTTAGCAATCTAGTCAAATGTTAAGTTGGTTTTGGTTTTTTGTTAGTTGTTATTAGTATTAGGTTGTGTTTGCTGTTGTTTTTGTTGTTTATCTGGTTGTTGTTGTTTGTCTGGTTGTTGTTGTTGTTTAGTTGATTGTTGTTATTGTTATTGTAATTGTTTGTTAAACTATAATAATTGTTAGTTATCATTGTTAATTATATTGTTGTCCAAGTTCATAGAATTTGGATTGCTAGTATGACTTGCTGATGATGTTGTAAAAGTGAGTTTGGATGCTAGTAGGTTATAGAAACTGATTATTTGTTGGAGCTTTTAAATAAATATAGAAGAAGAACTTGATTGTTAAGAGAGTTGTTGAATATTTGCATATGTTTTATGATGAAGTTTGTTATTGTGTAAGATTGCATCAGCTGCCAAGTAATGTTGATTATTCATTTTTTTGCAAATGATGGGCAAATTGTATTTAGCATATTGATAGTTGTGTGTAGTAGGTGAGAGTGATGCTGTAGAGGATGGTGAAACAAATTTGATAAAATTTGCAATGTTATTTGCTAAAGATTTTTTATCTTTAGATTTTTGTTGATAGTAATAACTTCATGTTGTTTATAGATTTGGTTAGTAGTTGAGATAAAGTGAGTGTGAAACTTGTCACAGAAGCATGTAATAATAGAACTAGATTTAGATGCTTTAAAGTAATAACAACTTTTAGTCCCTCCTCTAAGTTCTGTAGTTGTTTGGTTACTTATTTGCAGGAATTGGACATGATGTATTTACTGCATCTTCAAAGATACCAATACAAAACTTTTAGAATATTTCTAGTAAAAATAATCAAGATCAATGATATCAGGTGCAGTTGTTGTCAAGATCAGTATTTTGTTCTAAAAATAGGTTTTTAAGTATGTTTTATAAAAAAATTTGTTTGATTTGGGGGTTTTTAGACTAGTTAGAAAAGTTTAAAAAAGTGTATGAGCTTTAAATAAGCTGATTGGATGTTTAGAAAATTCTAATAGGTATCAGAAAAGTGAAATTTCCAGGACAACCTTGTAAATTTTTCTAAAATGCTAATGAAAAACCTGCAAAGAGCAAGTTTTGTTTTTGCTTTTTGCTTGTATCTTTATAAGTTTTGGTCTGTTTTGAATAAATTATATATAATAATATTTGTCTTAATGAGCTGAACAACTTTTTTTTTAAATATTAATAGTAAGACCATGCTTTTAACTTTATTGAAATTTAATTAAAGTTTTTACAAAAAAAAGCTTGCTTTTAAATTACATATAAAAAATAAAGACTCAAACATATAATCTGCAACCTAAACCTACAAGAGTGGCCAAGCTTACCTAGATTTGGGTTTGAGTAATAATATAGGTAAGAGGGATATGGTATTTAATCTATTGAATAGTCCAAAGATCAATTTTAATAATAATCTGTGGTATTGAAATAGTAAATAAAGGTAGACTTGAATTAGTAGAAAGTATAGTTTGGGACTGTGCAGAACATGAAATACAATATGGGATCCATATTGATTTGTATATTTGTTGGTTTAAGTAAAAAAAAATTTGATAGAAAGAGTAGTAGCAATATGATAAGAGATAGAAGCATTGTGAATAATAGAAATAAGATCAATAAGAACTAAACCAAATAGAATAGAAATAAGAAAAGGTATATGTGAAGAGTTATGCAGTTTAAAACTGTTAAAAGTAAGGATTTCAGTATGTAAATCAGAAACAAGTTTGACAGGCATATTAAGATTAGTTGTATTTAAAATACTATTAAGAGAATTAGAGATTAAGTAGTAAATTGTTTGGGTTGATGAGCAAATGATTCAATGAAGTGAAGAGCTAGTTTGGTTGCATTAATAACAAGAGAAAGAGAATAAAAAATTATGTTTATAAAGAGTATGAGAACAGAAAGTTCATCTGTAAGGATTTTAACTTGAAAAGTTTTCAGAATAGATGAGTAAAAGCTGTAAGCAAAGTTAGAAATTTTTTGATTATTGTTAATATAAAGCCATATAGTTTTCCAGTTAATGTAAGATGCAATGGTAGACCATTATTGAAAATGATGTTGAGATGTCCAAAGTGTTATAATATGGGCTTGGCATATAGTTCAAATAGAGCATCAAATAGGAATTTTAATAAGAAATTCATCAATAAAAGAAGTATAGTTGAGGTTATAAGGATTATTAGTTAAAAATGTTAGATAAAGTAATATTTGATAATTATGAGCAAGTTGATCAGCAAAATTGTTAAATAGATCATTTTGGTGTGTAGTAACTTTATGAAAAGTAAGTTGAATTTTATAAAACTGGATAAAGTTAATAAGTATTTGCCAGATAGAGAAATATAGAGTATGAGTATGGGAAAGAGTAGATGCTAATTGGCAGATGTAATAATATTTAGAGATTACTGATTGTGAGTTAGTGCATATGTAAACAGAGCAGTGTTTAGAAGCAGTAATAATTGCTGAGAGAATAACAAAAATTTCAGTTTTAAAGAAGTATACCTACAGTTTAATTTGTGGCTGAAATGAGTTAATAGTTATAAAGTTATCAACTTGAACCTAACCTATAACTATAGAGCATTGTGAGGTACCAAAATCAATAACAGAACCATCAGTTTAAAATGAAATAGATAATAGATTGTGATTTAAGTTAGTAATAGTTTGAAGATTATTAACAAGTTGGCATGTTTCAAAAATAGAAAGTAGTTGTTATAGATTAATTGTGAGTAAAGAAGGAGGTGAAATATATAAAGGATGTTGAAAAGCAACAGAGTATGCAATATTGAAAAAGTTTGCATGAAGGTTGAGAGTTTTGTCAGAATTAATACAACAAAGCAGTTTATTAGCCAAGTTAGTAGAAATAAAAATAGTACATTTGTTAGCAATTGTATTTGAATTAAGGTGGCATCTATTACATAATGTAGTAGTAGAGGAAGAAGTAAAATAAAGATTAGAGAACTGAGACTGGAATGAGCAGTGCTAGTAGTTGATAAGAATAAGGTCAGTTGGTATATTATGCCTTCTGGTCTTATTAATAATTATTTGGTTATCAAGAACAATAAGTAACCAAGATTTAGTGTTGAAAATAAAGTGGTCAGTAGAGTAGCAGAAGTAGTTTATAGAAGGTAAATTATAATAATCATATAGGGTGTGTTGGTAGGAGTAACTTGTAATAATGTTCTCAAAAGTAGTAAACTATTGTAATATAACACCTTTTGAAATTTTGTTAAGTCTAGGTAAAATGTGTTGCCAATGCAAAAGATATGAGTTGTCATGAGTAGTAAGTTGGTCCAGAAAAAGAAGTTTATGATGTCTGAATTGTTTTTTGAAAATGGAGTATTTTGAATGAGAAGAAAGAAGAGATTTAAGAGATATAATTTCATCATTTAGGATATATGGGATGTTGTAGATTGGGCTAGCTAAAAAAGTTTAACCTATATGTTTGATAAGTTGTATTATTTTGAAGTTTGTAGTTAATTGATTGGGTCTATCAATGGTTGGTTTAGGATGAAAAAAATATTAGTAGAAGACCAGAGGTTGTTGAATATGTATACAAATAGATGTGCCTAGTAGGTTAGAATTGTTAAGCTGTTTGAAAGATTTGAAATATAGTGTTGTAGTTAAATATTTTAGATATGTTTAATGTTGTAGATTTGAGAATGTAATAGGTACTGGATGGTATTGTACAGCAAAGTTTAGCTTTAAACTTAACAAGACCAATATGTTGAGTGAAAATTTTGTTGCAAATAGGTTGGTTAATAACAATATTATATAGGTGGTATTCAATAGTAAAGATGATAACTGTATTAATAATATAGTAGATATGTGAATCAGTTATATGTTTTGTTTTTATGATTTGGATAAGTTGGAAGAATTCAAAAATAATTAATTTTGTTTGTTTAGATTGCTTATTATCTAAAGTAAACCAACAACCTAAAAATTTGAAAGGTTGTTTAAAAGAATGAAGTAGAAATAAATAATTATTATAAGAAATAGGAGTATAGTAGGATGGAGAGTTATTAGTAACCAAAATAGATTTTGAGAAATTAACTTAAATGTTTGCCATATCATAAAATGATTCAGCTATAGATAGTATATGAAATAATTCAGTTTGTGAAAAAGTAACTCAAAGAATATCATCCATATATGCTAAAACAGAGCATTGTTTTTGTAATAAATTAGTTGTTTGAAGTTTTAGATTAGTGATCCAAGTAGATTATAGAGTGTACCTAGGAACTTTTAAGTATATGTATAAAATAAGTAAATTATAATAAATTCACTATAATAAAGGTGTAATTGTTTTACCTTGGTCAATATTATTGTGAACTGGATAAGAGGAAATAAAACCAAGATTGGTAATAACTTGGTTGTGATGGTCAGTAAGAAAATTAGTAAGAATGTTAATAATGAATAAAGGAAGTGAGAAATGAGAGAAAGAATGTTTAAAAAGAGCAAAGTTTACAAAATCATATGTTTTGCTCATATTTTATAAAAATAACCAAATGTCTTTGTGATTACAAATAGCATTTTTAATAAGATTATTGAAAATATGAATAGGAATTAAAGTACTATTATTGGAGAGTGCAATATAGTTAAAAAGAAAGAAAATAGGGTTTAAAAAAAATACAGAACTAAGTTGGTTTGTAAGAATTTTTGTGTAAAGTTTATGAATATGTTCAATCATACTAATAGGTCATGTGAAGTCAAAATTATCATCAAAGGTGTTGCATTTAGGAATAGAATAAATTCTACTATGTTTTCATAGTTTAGAAATTCTGTTGTCAAGAAAATAATAATTAAAGAGAGCAGTAATAGCAAAAGTGCATTGGAAACTAATATGTTTAAGTATTTCATAACTAATGCCTATAGAACCACAGGCTTGTTATTAGGTAGTTGTGAGAGGATTTGGAGAAGTTCTTCATTAGTAATGGAAATGTTAAATGAATGATACCAGTTTGGATTGATGTAAGGAAATAAAAAGTATTGTTGTTTCCATAAATTGTTAAAAAGAATTTTATTGATAGGTCTAAGTGCAGTCCAATTATGAAAATGGGATTAGACATGTTGTTTAATAAGTGATAGAACTGTAATGAGTTGGTTTGGTAATTTTATGTTTAAAAAATAAACAGATTGATAATAGTGATTGAGGATGCTATTAATAATCTAAGTAAAATGTATTGTAAGAGTAAAACATCTTTTATAAAAGCTTTATTAATTTATTGTTGAAATAAAAGAGAGTTTTCATGATGACAGGCATGGTAGAGTTGTTTCCAAATAGAGTAGGCATATTGAAGCCATAGTTGAATACAGGAAGGGTTAGTAGAGATAAGTAATTGAAGGTAATGTTGTGACTGTTTATTAATTTGGGAGATGTTTTGTTTAATATTTGAGATGTTAAAAGATTAGGTGAGTTTTTTAACAAGTTTAATGATATGTTCAAGTTTTTTAAGAAAAAGATGTAATAAGGTGCTATGGAGTAAGTATTGGTAATTGTAACTTCATTTGTAAGAGATTTTGTTAGAGATTGTATGAGTGACAGTATAGATTATAGAGCATTAAATCTTGTATCAAGTAGTTTTAATACTTTCATCAGTAGTACTGTTAATAGGAATTTTGTTTAGTAAAAGTTGTTAAGTTAAAGTATCAGCAAAAGAGTTTCAGTCTTCTATAGTTATTATTTTGTAATTAAATATATGGGCTGTGTGCTAAGAAAAGGGACCAAATTGATTTTTTTTTTGAAAAAAAGTTTTTAAGTAAAATAGATGTAGATTTGATCATCTGATTCAGAACATTTATTATTTTCAAAAAAATTTTTTTGTCAATTTGGTCCCTTTTCTCAGCACACAGCCCATATAATGACTAATCCCAGTATGTTTCTGTAAGGGTTTATTATAGCCATGTAGGAATGTTCAATTAAAGGTAAGAATCATGTAGTTACTTGAGATAGAGGTTTGACTGTTGTCAAGACTATAAGAAAGAAGAAATTGTATATTAAATTGGGCAGTCCAGATGTAGTCAATGTGACTATTATGAGCTAAATAACTTTTAAATAGGTAAAAAGATAGGTTTAATTAATATAAATTTGTGTAAATAAGCAAAAATTAAAATTTTGGTTTTTAAACTTTTCTTAGCAGTCAGGTGTTTTTGGAACTTAAAATACAGCTGCTTAGAAGGAAAAAAGTGTGCTAAATAACTTTACTTAAAGGGTCAAATAGAATTTAATTAGTAAAAAGTTGAAAAATAATTAAATATTATTTTGTAGTTTTGGTATAAATAATTTATAAAAAGAGTTACTTAGTTTTCCTAACTCTGACAATCTATTTTTTAGTTTTTTTATTATAGTAATTATTATAAATTATATATAATATACTTTAAATTTTACTGTTTTAATTTTAAATAATAATTTTATAATTTTATTAGTTTTTTTTTATTTTACAAAACTGATTAAATTAATTTATTAATTATATAAATAATAGCATTATATTTAAAATACTAATATAAAATATTTGTATTTATTTTTATTAATTATTAAATATTTTAAATAAATTTTAAAAATTAATCTTATTTTTAAATTTTAATTAATTAAATTATAAAAAGTAATAAATTAATTTTATATATCTTATTACTATTGTAAAAAGTTTTTTAGTTTTAAACTTTATAAGATAGTCTTAGATTTTTTATTATAGTAATAATTGTATAAATTTTATTTATTAATATTTTTTAAAAAAATAATAAAACATAAACAATAATTCAACATTAAATACTAATATGCTAAAACTTTTTTTAAAAAAATCTAAATAAAAATTAATTAATTTAATATTATTAAATTTGAAAAAAAACTACTTAATAACTTTTTATATATTTAATATTAATATATTAACTAATTTTGATCAGTAAAATTATATATTAGTAAAAAATTCAGTCTAGGTGTCTAGTTTAAACTTTTTTAGAATTGATTCTAACCTTTAAGTTTTTTATTTATTTTTTTTTTTTTAAATATTAAGGTGAGTACTTGTGACCCAGGATTTTATTGATAGTATATTTGGCTAATGATTGC
>CAJVQA010002066.1:0-23100 GCA_910591915.1 Cetraspora pellucida
AAGCTTATAAAGTACTTTATAATGATTATTATTGGCAAATAATTATATATCTCAAAATTTAAAATTTTTGTAAAGTAGCTTCTGTATCCACCTACTTATTTACACTTATCAATAATCCTAGTTAATACTAATAAAAATATATCATAGTTACTAAGTATTTAAAGCAGTTCACTTATATAAGAAATATTTGATCTTGTACTAAACTTTTCAGAATCTTCTATATTCTATTCTTACAACTGATCTGATAATGCTATAGCTAAAATCAATACTTGCAATTTAGGCATATTATTAAACTACTATGCTCTTGTAAAATTCATCTCAACTCTGATATTTACTTTACAACATATTTCTACTATTTTGGTATTCAATTCAAGTTATATTAGGCTCCTAGTTCAAATAATTCAAAAGATAAATACAACTATACCTCTAATTTACATAATTTTTCAGCATGTAATATTTTTTTTCAGAACAGATTTCAGCAGTCTGACTGGTTACAATGGCTCTTTTTTAAAGACTGATTTGTTTTTATTTAGCTTTACAAGTTTTAGCTCTATTTTATAAGTCTAGTTTTTATAATAGCACTATTAAAAGTTTAGACTATCTCTCTACTTGGATCTTTCAAGTAGGCTTCTGTTTTTTTAGTTCTTGTGATTTATACAGCTACAGAAACTTATCATAAGTTCATACTGCTTGATATTAGTTTATGTTCCTTTGTACAAAATACAACTATTGCATAAATATTATATAATCTTTTAGTCATAATGATATAACACAGATAACAGATATCTAATCCTAACCAATAGCAAAAGACAGTTAACTATAACATAGAAAGAACTTCAAATTTTTATTAATACTAAGATTTGAACTCTAGACCTGCTACTTAAAAGTTAATAACCTGACCACTTCATTAGATTGCTACACTTTATTAGTAACATTCTGTTACAAAGTAGATTTTAGCATAACATATTATAAAATAGTATTAGTAGTTATATATATATATTTATTATTGTATTTTATATATTATATTATATTTATTATTAGTTATTAGTTAGTTGATAGTTATATTATATAATAGATAAATAAAAGGATCTTAATTAGCTATTAGAAATGTGATACAGCTACATGACACTAAGTAACATCTGTAATATTACTATTATCTTACAAATCCCAAGTACCCTTGTACAAGTTTTATGTATTCTAGCACCAAATTACTATGCAAAATGCTACAGTACAAGAATTCCAAGTATCCCCAATACAAACTCCAAGTATTCTTAACACAAACCCTAAGTGTCTCTACATGAACTTTAAGTATTCTTGCACAAATCCCAAGTGCCTTTGCACAGATCCAAGTGCCTAAATACAAGTTCTAAATGTTTCAAGCATAAATGGCAAATGACATAAACAATATTTCTAGTTGCTTTTATACAGTCCCTATTACTCCTAAGCACAGTATTATTTAATATTGTTTAAACTTTTACTGTTTTAAGTACAATAATATCTAATATTGTTCAAACTTCTATTACTCTAAGTACAGTATTAAGTAATATTACTTGAATCCTCATTATTTCTGCTAGATAAAAAAATATATAAAGGATACATTTCTTCTTTTCCTACTAATTTTAAGTTCTTATACTTCGACTTAGACCTTTCTATCTTTATCTCTAACTTGTAAAAGTGATATTTCTTCTTTAGGATAATTTCTATAGACAAGGTTGTTATTATGTATTTATTTAATAAAGTTAATTTATATACTGTTACTATTTTGAACTGTTTGCCTGCTGCTGTGTAGTAAAGTAAACTACTACATCTCCACTTTGTATATATTTGCAATAGTCAATTACTATACTAGGTGACTTTGTTACTTGATTGTATTGTACCAAGAAGGCTACAATTCTGTAACAATTCTTTTATATATATATAATGTTATACTTTTTATAGATGCTTAAAGCTTTTAATAATAAGTAAAATCTAATTTAATATATCTAAATTACAATCATATAAGGTTAACTAATTAACAGAAAACAATTATCATAATGCAAATTAATTTTTAAATTTTGTTATAGATGAAATTTAAACTTTAGATTTATTACTTAAAAGATAACAACTCAACTATTATACTAGAATTGATTTTTTTTTTTTAGTATTAAGATAATCTTTTTTGGTCCTAATTTTTTATTAATACTTATATTAGATACATGTAAATATAAACATATCTATATTGAACTATCAGATAAGTGTACAACTGGCTATATGTATAACTTTTTTATATTACCTATTTAAAAAATTCATCTGAGATTCCTTACCAGTTGCTGTATCTAATATCTCTGCTTAGATGTTCTATTTAAACTTTCTGATCTAACTCTGATATTAACTTTATCAGATTACAGATCTAGATCTTTTTGCTATTGATTATTAGGAATATAATCTTTAGACTCTTTTTATTTTCAAAATAAATCTATCAAAGCAAGCTGTATTTTCTTTTATCACTAATTTAGTTTGATGCTATGGCTAAGACCAATACTTGAAGTTAGGGTTATTTATTAAACTACTATTACTCTTGTAAAGTTTATCCAAAACTTGGTACTCATCTTTCTGATATTTTCTTTATTATTTTTTACTAGTTGCAAGTTAAAACTAACAAACTTCTCAGACTTTCAATCTAGATGTCTCAGCATGATATACTTATATATTCTTTTTCTCTAATAATTTCAGCAGTCTGGTTAATGCATATGCTTCTTTTATATACCTGTTATCTAGTTTATTTAACAATTCTTATAAAGATGTTTTATGAGCTTTTATCAGTTTAATAGTATTATCAAAAGTTTGTGCTACTTCTTTATTCAAGATTTTCAAATAAGTTTCTGTCTTCTCAGTTTCTTAGCCTTCTATGCCTAGTGGTCCTATCATAGGTTTGCACTGAAGCCTTATGTGATATCAGCTTTTTATATTCCTTTATATATATATAATATTACACTTTGCATAAATGCTCAAGCTTTCAATATTAGATAGAGTTCAACTTGGTATACCTAAGATTACAGATATTTAAAACCTAATTGATTAGCAAAAGACAGTTATTATAACACAGATGTAATTTTTAAAATTCATTATTCATAAGAATTGAACATTAGACTTGCTATTTGTTTGCAAATAAGGCATCTAGTATAAAAATTATATAGTAATATATAAGCAGACTACTTAAATTAGATATTAAAAATGCATATGTAGTTAGTTGTAATCTCCAATATAAAAGAGCCTCTGAAGGCAACTTGTGTTTTATAAACTTAAATAAAAATGTCATATCCTAAAGATAAAAACTTTAACTTAAAAAAAAATAAAAATAAAATAAAAAATCAAGAAATAAATTTAATAATTTATTTTGAATAATTATTTAAAAGAAATTAAAAGTATTTTTTTTTTTCTTTTTGGCAACCTTACTATTAATCTTTATTAAGATTTGTATTTACAAATTTGTATATACTTTGATCTAATTTACTAGTTTAATATCCTCTGGCTGCTTTGATAAATGCTCAGAGGTAGTCTGTTGCACTGGTTAGGGTAATAACCCAGATTTAGAAGCTGTACTAAACTAGTTTAAAAGACTATATAAAAATAGTCTTACTTTACTTTCTATGTAACTTTTAATTGAATCAAACCATATTTTCTTTATCTTAATATTTTCTATCTTTTTTGACTTCTTTATCTTTTAGCAGCTTGGTTTTTTCTATTTTAATTAGATTCTTTATTTGACTATACATCTCTTTACTAGGTAATTTCATATTTCTTTTGATTTTTTTTACTTTAATAACTAGTTAATGTTTATCAGCTTTTTCTATTTGATAATAGCTTTGCATCTTCTTTTTTATATGTTTTCATAAAACTCATTCCATACTATATTGGTTACTATATCTAAAAAATCTTTTGTTTTCTTAAATGGCTTTAGTATGTTTTGTATTTGTTCAATTGTCTTTTTTTGAACTAAACATTTGACTATTCCTATTCTTGTTTCTTCTTTTTTTTGTTTGTTTATTCACCAAAGAATTTTCTTAATTTTCTTCTTCTTTATTGCAGAGTATACAAAAAATACTTTTGTAGAGATCTGGTCTTTGTTATATTAGAGGTTTTAGTAATAGTAATCTATTATTAAGATATTTAATTAAAGTTTCTATTTGTGTATTTTTTTTTGGCTTGTACATCTGCTTTTACATTGGTCTTTGATCTTTTTCTATAAATATGTTTAATTATATACTTTTTCCTTATCATCTGGCTCTATCTTTTTAATTGCTAATAAAAAACCCCATTTAGCTCTTGTTTGTAAATCTAAAATTTTTTTAATAAACTTTTTCATTAAATCTTTTATAATTTCTTCTTTCTAATAAATTGAGATGCTAGTGCCTTAAAGAGTTTTTTCTACTATTCTATCCAATTTATATATTTTGGTCTCTTCTTTTATCCAAATATCTGCTCTATTGTTTTATTTATTATCATTATGGCCTTTAATTTTAACTAAATCTATTTCTAAATTTTTTAACTTTATAATGTTTTTAATATTTTCTAATAGATTGTAATTTTTCCTTTTTAGTCATTACCTAATAGATTAGTTTTCTTTTTTCTTTTTAAGATTTGTGATTGCTGTTATACTATCTGTACAAATCTTTACTTTTCTCTGTTCTGATGTTGCAAATACAACAAACCAAATAGCTAAGAGTTCTGGTTTTGTTAATGATAGCTAATTTTGTATACCAAAACAGCTTTTGCTTAGTATTTTTTCTTCTTTTTCATCTAGTTGCACCTAGCATAATCCTATTTGGTCTACTGTTAAATCTTCTTTTTCTGATGCTCTTCTTAGTAAACCATCTGTATAAAAGATTAATGTTTTTTTAGATCTTTCTTTATTTCTTTGGTTAAGTTTCATAAATTCATCTTTCATTAGCTAACTGATATATTGTTTTTTAATGATTTCAATATCCAGATCATAATATATAACTTTAGTAGCTTTATTTTTATTTTGTTGTACTCTCTTTTCTCTTGTTTTTTGTAAGAAGTTTATTATTTCTTGATCTAATTTTAGGGTTGGTTTATATTTTCTAATATAGTCTGAAATCTTTTCTTATACTTTAACTTTATCGATTTATCTTTCACAGTCTAAACTTATTTGGCTTTGGTTTAACTTGCAGCCTTTACATTTAGATAAAATTACTTTTGCTATTTTTATTTGCTTTTCTTTATGCCAGTATTTTGTTAATAATCAACCTTATGTTACAATCTTTTTAATTACTGATTTTGTATTTTTTTCTTCTACTGTTTTTATTAAAACTTACTCTTTTTTTCTTTTGTCACAAGAAAGTAGTTTTGGCAGCACTTTAAGAGCAAGGCTGTTTAATTCATTTGTTTTTCAATCTGTTTTTAATAATCTTTTTTTTTGTCTTCTAATATTTTTTCTTCTATTTTTGTAAACCACTTGGCTTTTTTGCTTTTGCTTAATTTTCTTTGTAATAATTTAAGTTGTTGCTATAAAATCATTCTGTTTTTTGACTTCAAAGTAACTGATTCATATAAACTAAGTTAAATTTACTAAAAAATTTAGCTGTGTTTTTAGTAAAATAATTGCCTAGTAGATTTGCAATTTTTATATTTTTTTCTTTTATATTAAGATTTGAAATTGTAAATCTTATTGTCACTTGTATTTCTTTAGTTTTAAGTATAATATAATATGCTAGATTGTCTTTTCATAAACTTTTGCATACCTTAGATGGATTATAGTACTAATTAGTTTTTGATGCACCTATTAATAAGAGTCTGTAGTTAATCTGTATTTTGATAAGAGCTTCTTCTGGATCCATAATATTAACTCATGTGTGCAAACTTGTAATTTGCTTTATTAATAATTAATGCCAAAGAAAGTTGCAATTTTCAAGATTTTTATATAACATAATACTATTGTTTACTATGCTTGTAATTTCAAGTTTGTGTTTTGCTACTCTTAAAATTGGCTTTTTTATTGTTTTTATTACTATTTTAGATAATTTTATTATCTGTAGCAAGTAGGTAAGCTTAGATACTATGCACATGTTATTAATATAAGCTACTTGTGTTATTGTTATTTTTTTGGTTCAAGACTTCTTATTATTGTATATATGACTTCTTAAGCTCTTGTTTTTACTAATAACTCTTTTAGCTTATTGTTAAGTTATATTTTTAAGAATCTTATTATTTTGTTTATATTTTCTTCTTGTATTTATTTGTTGCCTAAATGTATCTTTTTATTATTATTATTTTTTTTTGTATTTATAATCACTAGTCTTGATTTTTTTTTATTTATCTGAATGTTATTGATTTTAAAAAACACTTCTATTATTTGAATTGTTTGCTCTATCTGTTCTTTGTTTTTTGCAATCCAAATTAAGTCATTAGCAAAGACTACTACTATTTGCCTCTATTTTATTTTTTTGCAATAGTTAAAATTATAGTTGTATGGAATGTCTACTTCAACTGTATATCCAAGGGTTGAGTTCTTTTGAATTCTTTTGAATACTAGATCATAAAATATTCTTTATACTAATAGTAATAACACTTTATTCTGTTCAATATTATCTTCTACTTTTCATGTTTTTGTAGTTCTTCAATATGTAATAATTTTAGATTATCTGTTTTCAAATAGATTTAATATAAAATTTATAATTCTTTTAGGCATTTTAAGTCTTCTTATTGCCAGATCTAGTGCTTGTAGAGATACTGAATCGAATGCTTTTTTTATGTTCTAGAAAACTAGCCATAGTTTCTTGTTATTGTCTTTGGCATCTTTTATTAGTACATTAATAATATATACTAGTTCTTTTGTTGAGTTTCCTAGGAGACTCTCAAAATTAGAACCTTTGAGTATTTTTTTCTTAGTAAAAACTTGTATTAATCTGTTTTTCAAAATTTTTGTTGTACATTTTCTTAGAGTCTCTAGCAGAGAAATAGGCCTAATATTATTCAAATTATATTGTCATTCTGTTTCTTTTGGTATAAGGTATATCTGTGATATTTTTTATTTTTTTGATATATCACCTGCCTTGATGCATATTTCTGCAAAGATTTTAAATATTTCTTGTATATACAATCCTGCTACTTGTATAAGCCTATAAGTGATTTTCATAACTCCTGAAGTTATATTTTTTTTAAATCTGCTAACATTTTTGACTATTCATCTCCTGTAATGTCTTGGCTTATATCTTTGTACTAATCTAACTGTATTGATGTTTTGGGTTTGTAGATCTTTTTCTATTTACCATTTAAACTTCTTTTCTGAAATTTCAAAAACTTAATTAGTTTTAAAAATGTTTTTTTGTTTTGTTAAAAATCTTCAGTAGTTCTAAAATTAATTTTTTATAGCCATTTGTGTCTTCTATAAGTTGTCTATTTGGATTTTTCTACTTAATCTGTTAAGTAAACTTGTAAATATTTTTTTTATTTGTCATTAATTATTTGACATCTTTTTTTTATATTTTCTTTGATTTCTTTTTTTTTTAAGGTCTCAATCTCATTTGATTTTCTTGCATAAAATATTTTCTACCAACCTTTGAGATCTTCTATTAGTTCTTTTGTCCAACCTTTGGATGCTAATTCAATATATGTTTTTTATTGTTGATTAATATATTCTATTTCTTCATTGAGTTCTTGTATATTGTTATTTAGAAAACTAAGTCTAATGTTTATTTTATCAATTCTAATTCATCTTCCTAACTGTGTTAGTACTTTGGTAAGTTTTGCTTTTTTTGTTTGCTTTTTCTTATTTTCTACTATATTAAGTATTATCTTTTTAGGAAGTAATTTTCTTGCAGCTAATTGTATGCTATTACAGATAGTATTTTATCAGTTATTTAATTTATTTTTTATGTTTATTGGCATGCTTGCATTACTTAAATTATATAATATATTTTTTAGAACTTGTATATTAATTTTTTTCTTAGTTGTTGGTCAAGCTCTGCTTTGTAGTTTTCTCAGTTTTCTTTTGTTACTTTGTCATATAAGTAGATTGTTCTTTGTTAACTAAATTTTTTCAATTTCATTAAACTTTATATAGTTATTAAGTAGTTTAAATTTATTTTTACTAGTACTATATTATGATTGCTGTTTGTATATATATTTATTTTCTGTATTTCTGCATTATAGAGTTTATATAATAAATTTTCTGTTATCTATATTTGGTTAATTCTTGAACTTGAGTCTCTATTTGATCAAGAGAATTCTTTAAATTTTAGATTTATTGTTCTATATATGTCACAAAGCTTCTGTATTGTTAACCACTTGAGAAGAGAATCTTGTTTTTCTGATCTTTGTTTTGAATTATTTGATTTATCAAGTTCATTATTAACTACACTATTGAAGTCTTCTATTATTATTATCTGTGTTCTTTGTAGTTGTTTGATGTATTTTTCTATTACTGCTTTTTAAATTTTCTTATATTTTTCTTTTTATTAGATAGCATATATAGCATTATAATTACTATTTTTAGTTGTTTAAATACAAAGTTGAATGTAATCATGTTTTTATTTGTTTTATTTATTTCTTCAAGATGTTTTTTCTAGTGTTTTATTGATAAGTATGCCAACACCAAAGCCTTTTTTCTTTTTTGGATTTGAATTTGCCTAAAAGCTTTTGTATTTTTTCATATTTCTTGTAATAAAAAAACCTTCTTGCTTGAAATATTTGTTTCTGATAGGCTAATTATATATATTTTATTGTCAATTAGCTATTTATATAATGTTTCTATTTTTTGATTATTTCTCTTAAAGCTATTGATATTATATACTGCTATATTTAAGTTAGTTCTTTTTTTATTTCTTTAGTCTTTTCTTTAATTTCTTTTAGGTGTAGTATATTCTTTTGATTTGTAGTTCATTTTTCCTTTTTCTTTATTAAAAGACTTTTGTTTCTACACTCTTGTTCTTTGGTTCAACTGTAGCAAAAATTAGAAGCATTATGGTCATTCTTTTTTGGTAAAGCTTTTGGATTGCATTTTTTGTATTTTAAGTCTTTTAAATCTAATTAGTATGTATTATAAAAGGTCTTGCATTTGTGTTTAATTTTCTGTATTTGCATCTTTTCTGTCTCTTCTTCTGTTTTTATGTTTTTTGCTTTCCTATAAATTTACATTTTCATAATCTTCTGAATCAGTGCCTTGACCAGATTCATCTATATTTTCTTTTTCTTCTATTTTTTAAACTTTCTCTTTTTTTTGTTTCTCTCTTTTCTTCCATTACCCAATAGATTCGAAAGTTATTGTATCTAATTAGTTTAGTTTAGACTAAATTCATTTCCTCTTTTATTGCAAAAGTGATTGTTGCTATTCTTCTTTGATTCCTATTTCTGTTTAATGGAATATAAACAGACTTTGCATCCTTACTTTTTAGACATTGCAGCAAGAGTACTTCTGATACACTTTTAGGAAGTTCTGTTAACTTTGTTATAAATTGGCTCTGGTAATTTCTTTTTTTATAATCTTTATTACATTTTGTTATTCTTACTAGTTTATTATCATCTATTGGTAATGATCAAGATATGGCTTTATTTTTATATTTATTTGTTTTGATTATTGTCAATGCTTTGTACTTTGATCTTTTGATTCTACTATGTAAACTTTTCTAATTTTTTTGCAAATAAAATCTAATTCAGTTCTATTTATATTTACTAGTAGGTCTCAGATAGTTAGATAGTTGATGTAAGTTTCTTCTAGTTTTTTTTTAATAGAAAGAATTTCAACTTCCTCTTTTTCTTCATCAAATTTGTGTTCAGGTTGCTTTTTTTTAAAATTTAACTGCTTGGTTTTTTTTTTTTTATTTCTTGTCTCCTCTGAGATGAGCTTGAGCCATTCTTCTTCTTTTCTACAAATTCTTTCAATTACTTCATCTTTATTGTATTTACAATTAAAATTAACTTTAATTCAATAATTTTCTTTTTTAAAAGTTTTTTTGATTGTTCTTATATATATTTTTTTTTTTAGAATTCATTGAACATATTTGATTCTTTCTTCTTTTTTTTTCAGATAGTATATAGGTAGAAAAATTGCCTTTGATGAACTTGTTTTCTGTATATGTTTTGTATTTAGAAAACCAATCACTATGTTCTATTAAGGTTAAGATTGAGGAAGAGAAGGTAAGCATTGATATAAGGTCTTCTAACTCTATTTGTTTAGTTTTTGTTAATTCTAATAGTATGTTTTCTTTAATCTTTCTTTCTTCTACTTCTTTTCTTATTTCTGTAAAGTAATTCATTTCTGCTTCTTGTTGTTGCTATTCTATATTAAGTTTTTTAATTCAATCTATTATAACTTTGATTTCTGTACTCATTTCTGTTTTATTGTTAATTGCATAATATCTTTTCTTTATAAATATGTTGTTGTTGAGATTTTTTTTTATATTACAATTTTTTTCTATTCCTTTCATTTATTTATTTTCTTTTTGTATTTTTTTTTTACTCATACTTATTGTATATTTAACTGAAGCTAGGTTAAAATTTGTTATTCTTATTTTGTTAGTTCAATCTTTGATAAACTTTTTTGGTAGAGTTATCATTACTTCTGTTACAACTTTTAGAGCTTCAAGTATTTAGCTATATAGTATTAGATCTTTTGTTATAATATTTTTTGGATTATTAATTACTAGTTCTTTAGCTATAATTTCAATATTACTTGGGTTTTTATATATGATTGTTCTTAGTACTTGATCTAACTTACAACTATATTTTTAAAAAAAACTAAAAATAACAAAAAGAGTATACTGTATAACAAGAAGTAATGCAAGAAGAAGTACATTTATAAAGTGCATAATAAATAAACTTCTAACTTTAGAAGAATTTAACAAAAAAACATCAGATATTAACAATAGAATGCTAACTATATTAAGATAAAGTAAAAGAAATACAAACACACTTAGTAGTATATAAAGGTCAAAAAAATTTTTAAAAAAAATTTTAAAAAGTAATTATTATAACAGCATAAAAGAAGTTAAAAGAAAAAAAAATCTAGGTTTTTTTATATATATTATATACAGTATTTTAAAAAAACAGTGACAAAAAAAATAAAAATAAGAAAAGTACTAATTATAGATTTAATTTTAAAAAAATACAGAATAGATTAATGCAGTTTTAAGTATAAAATCAAGACAGCAGTTTATAAAAGTAATAAAAGAATAGTCTAAAATATATTTTAAAAACAAATATAAAGAATACAATATGAAAAAATTAATAAATAAAATAAAATAATAAGAATAATAAATAAAATAAAAAAAGAACTAAAAAAAAAGAGGAAAGAACTAAATAAAGAAAAAAGACAAATTAGCAAAGAATAAAAGAAAGAAAAAAGAAATCAAGAAAAAAAAAAGCAAATTAAGAAAAAAAACTAGGAAAACAATATTGAAACTTGTTATAAAAGAAAGAAACTCTTCTATTATAAACTTTAAATAATTAGACAAGCAGCTTATTTCTGTTTAAAGTAATACAACAGATTGCATTTAGTACTATTAGAATGGCTAAGTAGTGCTAGATTTAGTTATTAAGAATATTTATGCAATTGCAAATATAATTTCAAATTTTAATAAAGTACTAAGGGAAGTAATATTTATTACATAAATATAACCCCTTTAGAGAAATGTTAATTAATTGTATTCTATATTTCAGAGTTAATTTTTTGACAATTACAAGTTTTAAAGTAATTAATAATATAATTATATAAATCTTACATATTTTATAACCTTCTTGTATATTTTTATATACCCCTTGCATTGTTATACATATTTATGTCTATTTATGCATAAATATGCATAACTATGCATAATAATGCAAGATATACATATAGGTTTTGCATACCAACTTCATACAAACTGTTAGTCAAATTCATATAAACTGACAGTCAAATTTGTACAAATTAATAGTCAAATTTATATATAACATTTTTAATTAAATTACAATATCTTATAACCTAGTAACTTAAATTATATAAATTTGATACTATTTAATTTGTCAAAATTAGATGAATCAAATAGCATCAAATTTACATAATTTAAGTTACTAGGTTATAAAATAGAGAATTGCTATTTCTACCCCCAATTTTTGCTAATGCCACCTCCCAAAATGCATAAAAGTGCTCCAGAAGAGATATTATTATCAAGTAAACCTTCTTTTTAGTATTAATTAAAGTTGTTCATTAGGTCTTTCCGGTTCTAATGGTAGTAAATCATTAAGTTTGGACTGGTGGTTCTTGCAATATTTATATCTAAAGTTTATAATCTTTAATCTACTTTAAAAAAGAACTACCAGTCTGATTTTAATAATTTTACTATCATTAGAATCAGAAAGGTCTAATGAACAACTTTAATTAATACCAAAAAAGAAGTTTACTTAATAATAATATCTCTTCCGAAGTACTTTTATATATTTTGGGAAGGTGGCACTAGCAAAAATGAGGGGTGGAAATAGCAACTTTCATAAAATATTGTGATTTAATTAAGTATTATATATAAATTTAACTGCCAATTTGTATAAATTTGACTATTAGTTTGTATGAATTTGACTGTTAGTTTGTATAAATTTGCCTGTTAGTTTGTATGAAGTTAGTATGCAAAACTTGTAAAAATATGCAAAAAGGTTATAAAATATGTAAGATTTATATAATTATATTATTCATTACTTTAAAACTTGTAATTGTTAAAAAATTAACTCTAGAATATAGATATAATCAATTAATATTTCTTTAAAGGTGATTATATTTATATAATAAATGCCATTTTTTTAATATAACTGCTTAAAAAAAATTTTTTTAAAAAAATTTTTATTTAATAAATGATTATTAAAATTTTTTATTATTCTTAGTTTATAAAAATTGTAAATTTTTTAAAACAATTTTGTTATAACAAGTAGAAGTTTTACTAAAAATGTTAGCTACTTTTAGTTTTTTATTATAACAATACAGTATATTTTGTTTTTTTTGAATATTCAACTTGCTTTTTTTAAAACTAGAGCTTTTATTTAGTAGTTAAGATATAAGAACTTGTAGCTGAGGCCTCAAAAGAGTTACCTTATATTAGAGAATACAACTAGCTATATGTACACTTTTGGTATTTAATTTAAGTAGTCTGCTGATAGTTCTATACTAGCTGCTATACCTGCAATCCAACTAGAAGCATTGCTTATTTAAATCTTTTGTACTGCAATTCTTATTATATTACTAGATCATCTTCAGTATATATGTCAGTTAAAAAGGTCTAAATACTTTTATCTATATTCTTAGAACTTCATATTTTGTTTTATGCAATGTATCCTTAGAAGCATTATTACTAAAGCCTTTCATGTCTTATATATAGCTAACCTAAATTTATATAACTTGCTATAGTTACCTAACACTTGCAATTACAAAGGTTATCTGTTTAACTACTATATTACATTATTTTTATTCTTGTAAAGTTTACTCAAACTCTAGTATCTATCTTTTTGACTTTTTTTCTTTATCCTTCTATTATTTAACTTAGAATCTGACAGACTTTCTAAACTCTCAATTCAGATGGCCTAGTACAGTATACTTTTGGTATTCTTTTTCTCTAGCAATTCTGACAGTTTGATTGGTCATGTGCTTCTTTATACATCTTTTTATTCAGTTGCATGTTTGCCTATTTCTTACTGGAGTTTTATCAGTTTGACAATACTATCAAAAATTTGTGCTACCTCTTTACTTAGAAATTTGCAAGTAGGATTCTATCTTCTTAGTTTTTGATCTTTTATATCTAATAGTCTTATTATAAGTTTGCATTAAAATTATATACAACACTGGTTATTAATATTCTTCTATATATATGCAATATTATACTTCACATAAATGCTCTAAGTTCTTAATGACAAGTAAAACCTAATTGGTTATATCCAAGATTACAAATACCTAAATCTAACTGATTAATAGAAGACAGTTTTTCTGTAATATAGGTTAATTTCTAAATTTTGGCATAAGTAAGATTTAAACTTTAAACTTGCTACTTGAAGAATGACAACCCAACTATTACACTAAGATTACTATCTTCTAGTATATTTTGTTATATAACTAAAAGTACTATATTTTATATAAATATTATATTAGTTAAAATATTCAGATTATATAAAATTTAGTAATTTTTTATAGTTTTTATTATTTGTTTATATATAATAATAAGTAAATATAAAAAGATATAGCAACATAGTAAAGTGAATAAGTTGTTAATCTATCAAGTAGTAGGTTAGATGTTCAAATTCTATCAACAGTGAAAATTTGAATAATTATCTATATAATATTTGTATTATAGCAATTATTTCTAACAATTGGATTAGAATATCTGTAATGACAATTACATTAATATAACTGGCAGATTATAATACATCTGTATAAGTATAGTATTATATAAAAGAATGCAAACCAGCATTAGGCAGTGCAAACTCTAGATAAGTTTTTGTAATTATATAAATTGTTAAAATTAGAAAACAAGAAGTTTATTTAAGAAAACCCAAGTAAAAAGATAGTACAGATTTTTGATAGTATTACTATAAAGGCTAGATCTAGAAAATAAAAATCAAGATTATAGTACTTAAACAAACAAAGAACCTTTAGGTTAAGAGTCTCAGAGCTACTACCAATCAGGTTGTTAGAATAAACTAAAGAAAAAATATATTAGGCTAACTGATATACTAATAGTCTAATTATAGTTCTATACAGCCTATCTGAATTGAAAGTTTGGTTAAAAGATAGAATATACTAAAGCATTAGTAATATGCTGTGAAGTAGATATTAGGATTCAAGTAAACTTTATAAGAGTATAGCAATTAAATAATATAACTCTGACTGCAAATATTAGTTCTAGCATAGTAATATTAAGTTAGTTGTAAAAATAAATACAGAAGGCTTCAAAAGATTTATTTTGAGAATTAAAGTTAAAACAATAACCTAGACTTAACTCAGTAATATTAATACAAATGCAGGTTCAGAAGGTTTAAAATAGAACATCTAAGCAGAAGTGTTAGATATGACAATTAGTAAAAAACTTTTAGACAAACTTCTTAAATAGATAATATAGAAAAGTTATATACATATATAACCAATTGTATACTCTTTTTGTAGTAGTTTATAGAATTATATTATTAAAAAAATTATTAATAAAAGTCAAAAAACCAAAAAGATCACTTAATATCAAAACAAAATAAGTAAATATAAAAGATAATAATTTTAGTATAGTGATTGAATTGTCATTTTTTAAACAGTAGGTTTAGAATTCAAATTTCACTAATAGTAGAATTTTAAAAAAAGTCTTATTCTAGCAACTTAATTGAGATATCTGAGTTGTAACTCTGTAATTCTGATTATATCAAAACTAACTTTGAAAATATATAATATTATATGAATAAATTCAAAAAGTATATATTTTATTAAAAGCTTTGTTTAGAAATTCTAAATAGAGAGATAATATAATTTTTAATAGTATTATTTATAAAAATCTTAATCTAGAAACAAAAACTTAAAAAAAATAATTTGTATAAGCAAAAACTCTAAATAAAAAGAGTTTACCAATATGACTACTACTTAAATCAGATATAAAGTTATATTATATAGAGTTAACTGAATTAGTAATATAGAAGAACTTGTAAGAGTATACAAAGTACTGATGAGGTTGTAAAGAGAATACTGAAATTGTATAAACTTTATAAAAGTATATTGATTCAAAGATTATTCTGACTGCAAATGTTAGTTTTAGTTATAGTAATACTGAGTTAACAAGAAAATAAGTAACAGAAAACTCTAATAAATTTAGTATAAGATTAAAAGTTTTTTATATAAATAAATTACTTTAAAAATTAGTAATCATAGTATATTTATATTAGTAAAATTAAATCAGTTAGTAGAATAGGTAAATAAATAAATATAAAAACCAAAGTATTTAAATAAAGAATTTACAAGCAGTTTTTAAGTATAACAACTAGTATAAAACCTTCAGAAAAACTACTTAAATTGGATAATAATTAAAGTTATACAAGTAGCTAATTGTACATTTTTCTTATAATTGCCTTTTGTAACTATTATAATAAAATTATAAAGCTAAAACATATTATTAATAAAAGTTTAAGTTACAAATATTTATTTTAATATTAAAAAAAAAAATAAGTAAATATATTATTTATCTAAAATAAGTAATAAATAAATATTAAATAAAAGAAATGTAGTAATTTAGTAAAATGGATAGATTGTTAAACTTCAAGTAACAGGTCTAGAGTTTAAATCTTATAAACAATAAATTTTGAAAATTATATTTGTATTATAATAACTGTTTTTGTTAATTAGTTAAATGCGCATATCTGTAACCTTCAGTTGTACCATCTTAAATAAGAACTTAAGGCATTTATATAAAGTATAATATTATATCTATATAAAAAATATTAATAACCAGTGTTGTATAAGACTTATTTATAATAAAACTATACTACCAGATATAGAAAATGAAAGAATTGAAGAGTTAAAAATCTATTTGGAAATTCTAAATAAAAAGATAGTACAAAACTTCTAATAGTACTATTAAATTGATAGATGTTTATAAAACACCTTCAAAAGGATAAGTAGATAAATTAGATAACTAGATGTATAGAAAAGCACATAACTAACTAAGTTGCTAAAATCATTAAAAAAAAAATACTAAGGTATACTATATTGGACTATCTGAAATAAAAGTTTGAAAAGTTCTGTTAGTTCTAAGTAACAGTTAGTAAAAGATAATAGAGAAGATATTAAAAAGATATGTACTAGAGTTTTAAGTAAACTTTACAAGAGTATAGCTGTTTGATGGTTAATTCTGATTGCATGTAATAATTTAGATCAAAGTAACATTAAATTAACTGTAAATATAAGATATAGAAGGCTCTAATAAGTTTTAGTACAAAGTTAAATATGACTTAGTAACTATAACATATCTTTATCAATTTATTAAAGTCATTAATAAAATAGAGTGAATATAGAATTTAGAATGTTTAAATAAAGAATTTACAGATAGATTCTAGATATAACAACTAGTATAAAATCTTTAGATAAACTACTTAAATTAAACAATAACTAAAGTTATATAAGTGGCTAGTTATATACTCTTTTTATAATTGCTCTTGTATCTGTTATATCAACAGATGCTGACTAATATATATTATCAATAAAATTCTAGATTGCATATATTTACCTTAACATCTAAAAAAAAAAAATATTAAATAAATTTAATAAATATAAATTTATTCCTTGTTTAAAATAAATAATTTATATTATTTATTTTTGATTATATTTATATAAAATTATTATAAAATAAGAGTACAATTAGCTATATATATGGGATATGGTGACCTAGTGAAGTGGATAGGTTGTCAATCCCCAAGTGGCAGGTCTAAGGTTCAATTCTCACAGATGATAAATTTTGGAAATTATACCTATGTTACAGTAACTGTCTTTACAGATCAGTTAGTTTTGGGCATTTGTAATTTTAGGTACACCAAGTCGGGCCCCACCTAACATTGGGAGCTTAGGGCATCTATGCGAAATGTAATGTTACATGGTACATGTACATAGAGAAATATGAAAACCAGTGTTGTATAAGGCTTCAGTGCAAACTCATGATAAGACCCCCGAGCGTAGAAGGCTAAGAAACTGAAAAGACAGAAACTCACTTGGAAATCTCGAGTAAAGATATAGCACAAACTTTTGATAGTGCCATTGGACTGATGGAAGCCCATGAAACACCTTCATAGAAACTGTCAGATAAACCAGATGACAAGATGTGTAGAAGAGCACATGACCAACCAGGTTGCCAGAATTACCAAAGGAAAAGGATATTTAAGTATACCATACTAGGCTATCTGAATTGGGAGTCTGGGAAGTCAGATAGTTCTGAGTTGTGGCTAGTAGAGGATGATGAAGAAGAAGTTAGAAAGATGGGTACTAAGGTTTGGGTAAACTTTACAAGGGTAATAGCAGTTTAAGGGATAACCCTAACTGCAAGTGTTGACCTTGGTCATAGTGTCAAACCAGGTTAATGGTAAAAGAGAATATAACTCACTCTGGTAAGTTTACCTTAAGGATAAAAATAGTTTAAAGATTATAGTCCTATAATCAAATGCAAATAAATCTGGGTCTGTGACTTGGTGAAATTAATACTAGAGTTAGATCAGAGAGTTTAAATGGAACATCTAAGCAGAGGTGTTAGGTATGGCAACTGGTGGAGAACCTTCGAGCAGACTTCTTAAATAGGTAATATAGAAAAGTTATATATGTAGTCAGTTGTACACTCGTCTAATAGTTTATTATAGATATGTTTATATAAAACATGTACCCGCTATAAGTATTAATAAAAAGCTCAGACCAAAGAGATTATCTTAATACCGAAAAAAAAAAAATTAACTATATATATAACTTATTATATTGTTTATTTAAAAAGTTTGCCAAAATATTCTATTAATTGTTATACAACTTTAACTTAACTCTGTTTATTTTTATATTATTTGTTTTAAAAAACTTTTTAATTATTTTAAAATTTTTAATATATAGCTGTTTTTTAGTATTGACAATCTATATTGTATTATTACAAATGCAATTGCTGCTTAATAATATTTTGTAATTTAATTGTTTAAAGCATAATAAAGAACATTCTGTTTTTACATCTGCTATTAATCAATAATATCACATGCATTCTGTCTGTTTGTTTCTGCATCTTTGATTGGCTGTCAATTATACTTCAGACTCATAACAGTTCCTGTTTTTCTAGTTATACTATATTTTTTTATTTGTTTATTGTTCTACTATATAGTTTAACTTCTTTTTTTTATATTTTTTTAAACAATAAATTATAAAAAACTACTATATTAGTAGTAAAAATATTTTTTTTGTCTATTTTATCTTTTATTATTTTTTTGTTAAACTATAGATTATAACTATTTTTTGTTATTTTTTGTAAAAAAGACTTAGAATGTATTTAATTATTTTATTAAATATCTTAATTTTTTACAATATTAGTTTTAAACTCTTAAACAAGATTAAATTAAATACTTTTTTATAATTTAAAGAAGTATCTATACTGCTTAGGGAGCTAACATTTAAGAGCTCATTATAGCCCTCCTAAAGAAATGTCAATTGACTATGTTCTACATCTTCAAAGTCAATTATTTGACAATTATAAGTTTTAAAATAATTAATAATGTAATTATATAAATCTTGCATATTTTATAAACTCCTTGCATATTTTTATGCACCCCTTGCATTATTATGCATAGTCAGGCATATTTATGTATATTTATGCATACTAATGCATAATAATGCAAGGGGTGCATAAAAATATACAAGGAGTTTATAAAATATGCAAGATTTATATAATTATATTATTAATTACTTTAAAACTTATAATTGTCAAATAATTGACTTTGGGGGTGTGGGACATAGTCAATTGACATTTCTCTGGGGACCATAATGAGCTCTTAAATGTCAGCTCCCTTTGTTATTTTTATTATTATTATATTCAATATGTATACTTATTAATTTATAAAACTTTCTAAAAACCAATATAACTCAAACTTTTGACTTTTTTTAAAAAAATACTTTAGCAAATCTTTTTGTTATTTTTTTTTTATAATACTAAATTATTATTTATACTTTATTAATTTTTTGCATTATTATTATATATAGTTACAATACATTTGTGCTACTAAATTACATCAATACCAAACCTTAACTCATTCTTTAAAAAAAATTTAATAATTATATGCAGTAACAATTAGCAAAATTCTAATAAATAAAATTTAATATTTGATTTATAAGTAACAGAAATAAAACCTCTGTATGAGAAAAACTTCTGTGACTGCTAAATTCATAAAACGGTTTAAACCACTTTAAATTGATTTGGATTGAGAGTTATATATATAGGGTCTTATTACTACACTTTTAATTATATCATAGCTATATTCGATATGTAAATAACATTAAAGTATGTGCAAAATGACCAATATGCCAATTATAAAAAGAAGCGCCTTCTGCTTGTTTCTAGTTCCGGCTACAATCAAATAATATTAATCGATTATTTCAATTTATCTTATTAATATAATGCATAAATTTTACAAACTTTGAACATCCATTCGTATTCCTCATCTTTATCGAATTTGCCTTTTTGTAACCACTTGAGTTTGAGTGTGAACCTGGGACCAATTTCCTGCAATTCAGCTTTCTCTTTATTCTTAAACACATACCTATGATTTTATATATTTTTTCTTTAAAAAAAGATGTTCTATATCAATTAATAACATTTTTTACGAACCTGTGGCGTCTAAAAAAAATGAAATCGCGTTGGTTATGAAATGTTGCAACCTGACGCCCCTGAAACTCTGGGACATGAGGAAAAAGTGCTTGAAGCCATCGACCAATAGTATGACCAAGCCGTGTATTAAAATTATTAAGAATTAATTCGGGTTTATGACACGATGACCTTCCGTGGCCCTGTTTTTATTAAGTGAAAACCAGGTAAATAATACATGAAAGAATCGATTACGATTAAGTTATATAATGTATTATCTAACATCATACTTCTATTTCACGGCTTAATTTAATGCTTGTTAATTTAAAATATGCGGTAGGCCCTTCAGGCAAATGAACTAACGTGAGAGCATCTTAAGAGAACATAAACATAAGTCAGACAAAATTTACAAGTACTGCTAAATGATAACCGGCGAATCTTAGGTAAGATTTCCAGCTTTTATTTGGCGATACTCAAATATATAAGATTTCCATATCATACTCATTAAAAGATCCAGGGGGTTTGATATAAAATACCTAACAAAAAATTTGTAAAACACCCGGGTATATTATAAAAAAGGGATCTTTTAATTAGTACAGTATGATGATAGATTATAACTTACTTGGAACTTTCCTGTCTTCGTTTATTATCATAACATCTGTGAAGTCACGATTCATACAAGAATCGATGATTTGCTTTATCGAATATCTGCTTTCTCTTTTCATAAATTGGCTGTTTGGAAATACATCCACTAATTCTGATGTAAATTGATACCCGGCCTTCGATGGCCTTTTACTGGTAGTTATGAGAATTTTGGGTACTACCCCTTCACGAAAATATGCAGAAAATTCATCTGTTTCTTCGTCTTCGCAAACTTCAGAATCATCGGGATCAACAATCGTTTCATCAAATTCCCGAGTGTTTTCAAGCGTTTTAGGTATATTTTTTGATAATCGGTCCTAAATTACTCGTCAGATGTTTTAGTATTTGATCAATTACGTGAATAAATGGACCTGTTTAAAATATATACCGCTTTTTTTTCTGGATTCTTGGCTTCTTCTTTCCGTCGTTTCAGCCTCGTTTCCGTTTTACGACGGTTTTTTTCTTGTTTTCTTCGAGCATGAATTTCTTCTCGCTTGATTTTATTTTTTATCTGTAAAGGTCTTAGTGCATTCATTTCAACAAAAGTTTTGCTAGTATTACTATTGTATTTTTTTTAGATAATCAATTTTTATACTTTTCTAGAGTCATAATTGGCTGATTTGGGGTATCTGATTGTTGATTGGGGTCCCGAATATGGAGGTCCAGTATCACGTGAAAAATATATAATGATTGGCCATAAATATTAGCAGACTGACAATTAAATGACGGTCATAATTTTGAAAAATTTTTATCTTTAAACTTTTGATCATAGTTATCTCGACACCTACCAAATCGAATTCGATTAACTTTTTTTTATTTTAATTATAGGGACTAATAGAATTTAAACAAAAAAAAATACATCAAATTTGATTAGGTAGGTGTCGAGATATTTTCGATCAAAGGTAAAGAAAAATCAAAACGTTTATTTGTCATGCTAAAATTGGTTTAAAACTTTAAGCGAAGATATCTCAACAACTACCTGACCAAATTCGATGAACTTTTTTTATTTGAATTCTATAAATCCATAGAATCGAAATAAACAAAGTTCATTGAATTTGGTCAGGTGGTTGTCGAGATATCTTCGCTCAAAGTTTTTAAAAAAATTTAGTACAGATTCTATTTTAATAGACATTTTGATTTTTCTTTACCTTTGATGAAAATATTTCAACACCTACATAATCAAATTTGATGTATTTTTTTTGTTTAAATTCTATCAGTTCTTATAATTAAAATAAAAAAAGTAAATTGAATTCAATTTGGTAAATGTCAAGTTATCTTTGTTCAAAGATTTAAAAAAATTGATACAATTTCTATTTTGATAGACATTTTGATTTTTCTTTACCTTTGAGCAAATCAAATTTAATGAATTTTTTTTTATTTGAATACTGCAGATTTATAGAATTTAAATAAAAAAAGTTTATTAAATTTGATTAGATAATTATTAAGATATCAAAAAAAAATTAAAATATTTATTATAACAAAAAGTTGTACTAAATTTTTTATAATTTTAATTAAACAAATTCAACAACCTTTTTTTTATTTGAATTTTATGAATTCAAAGAATATAAATAAAAAAATTAATTAAATTTAATTAAGTAATTGTTAAAATTTATTTGTTCAAAGTTTTTAAAAAAAATTAATATAGTTTTTATTTGATAGATGTTTTGACTAAGTAAAAATATCTTAACAATCATTTAATTAAAGTTGATAAATTTTTTATTTATTTTTTTTATTTTTTGTTTTTGCCAAGGTTGATGTTACAGTGACTACTATTTGTGTTTTAGTTAATGTATTATATATAATTTATACAAGATAAGTGTGCAACTAGTCATATATATAACTTTTAGTTATCTATTTAAGTAGTCTGCCTGCAGGTTTTACATTAGTTGTTATATTTATAATTTATTTAGAGATTATCTATTTAAATATTCTGATTCTTATATTGTATTTAGATAAAAAATTACCTAATTATTGTATATCTAAATATCATCTTTAAATAAATGATTATTTGGTTCTTATATACAAAATGTTATCTAATTCAATATTTGGATTTTTTTTTTGTATATCTATTAGATTATTACATTTTTTTTTTTTTTTTAACTTAAGCAGTCACGCTAGTACTTTATTAGAATTCTTGAAACTATACAAATTACAGAGAATT
>CAJVQA010002067.1:0-23098 GCA_910591915.1 Cetraspora pellucida
AATATTTTCAAAATATTTTGAATTTTTCTAAATATTTCTAATATTATTTGAATTATTTTTTCATTTTTTTTAGTTTTGTTATTTTTTAAAATTTTGTAAATTAACCAAAATTCTTTCAAAATTATTTTTCGAAATAATTTTGCATCAATCGCAGTTATTTCGAAAGATTTTCAGTATGCAAAATCTTTCGCAATATTTTGCACATTTATTCTGCTGATGTTAGTATTCATAAAACCTTCTTGAATACTATATACCAGAAGACCATCAATACATAATGCACCTTCAATTGTAAATCATCATCCTTTGACAAAAAATGTATATTTCTGAGCACATATTTCAGAAAAACTTCAACCATAACGACGTGATAGTATTCTTCTATTATAAGCTAACTCATCTAAGAAAACCAATTGATTTGACGTATATGAAGACATTCGTAAAATAAAATTATCTTTATCTACTTGATTTCTTTCTTTCACAAGTTTTGAAATCTACATATATATAATTAAATTTAAATATAAATTTGTAAACATTATATATATTTGAATGTATACTTTTTTATTTGTGTATCCAAGCTAATATAAAACTCTCCAAATTGTTGTTAAGCTGATTTTATGTCCTAACCAAAGTTCCATTTCTGATTGTAACTCATATAAATACCAATCAGGTTTTTCATTCATTAAAGTTTTAAAATATTTTATATCATCCAAATTTAGTGAACGAGGTTTTCCTAGAATTGCTGAAAGTTTTTCAATGCATCCATATCTTCGAAATTGTTTAAGAATTCGACTCACAGAGGACTTGCTCATACCTAGATGTCTAGCAATTACCCGAACTGCTAAGCCTTCCAAATATTTTTCAACGACTTTCCAACGAACATGCCTTGAAAGCTCCATTTAGAGATAAAATAATTATAATTATCATATATATATTTATGGTTATGTCTCATTTCCCAAGAATCATTCTCCGACATGCCATTTACTCTGCATCACCTAGGGTGACAATTAGCTAATAATATATACTTACAGTTAATAAAATGCCAAATTATCACCTTCGTGATGCAGAATAAATGACTATATCGGTCATTACCGAAGTCGCAACTGTCATAGTGATATACATTATACGTAATTATTATATATCGATCATCATTACCGAAATACAAACTTATCGAACCGGCAAATATTCGGTCGGTCAATTTTTTGCCAGATGTCCCAGGATTTATGAAAACAGCTGTAATAACGATAACAAATGTTCGATTAATGACCTCGGGGCGTTACAAACGGAAGATGCCGAAATTATATGCATCAAAAGTCACAATTTCGATCATAGAAGTATAAGTCCGTCGCTTCGCTCTGGGCAATAACTAAGTTCATTTACATTTGTAGACGTAGAAAAAATAATAGATAAAGTTGTTTTTCTGAGAGATAATAACTATAGTATTTAACTTTTATATAACACAATGTGGTAAAGTTGTAAAAACATTTTTTTATTAAGGTTATACAAAACTATTTAAACCCGCCGGTTGATTTTTTTTCTAACCATTTTATACAGTATATAGAAAAAATCTACCTGGTTATTACTACATAAAAAAAAGGTTTAAGAATTTGGCCCGGCCGGGCAATACGTAAGAAACTTTATACATTGTACTTTACCCCTCGTTAAATTAAAACCGTATCCCTCCAAGTAACGTTACATAATTTATACAAAGCACAATTTTTTTTTTCATATGTATTTAGAAAAAAAATTAAAAATTTTTTTGTTTAACTTTGCCACAATATCTTAAGTCTTTCTTGATTGGATGAAAAAAAATTTTATTGAGATACAGTCAACTTTGGATAAAACGAACCTTTTTATAACGAACTCTGGATATAACGAATTTAAAATTTTAATATTAGTTCGGTATAACAAGAGCTACGGCCCTTAAGAAAACATAGTAATTCTATATAGCGAACTTTTTTGGCCAGAACCTTGACTATGTACGTAGACTTTTATTTGCTTAACTTCGCCACAATATTTTAAGTCTTTCCTAATTGGATGAAAAATATAATAGAAAAATAATACGTGTACGTACGTACGTATACGTGTACATTACACAAATTCCTGAATATATAAATGATTTTTTTTTTTTCTTCGCCCAACAATATCACAATAACGTTATATGTGTCCCGAAAAATTCAATAACATATAAGTCGTTTCTCAGCAAATGGATGTCTCTTGTCCAACCTCTCCTATTGACGACGACGAGCATTTTGAATTTGTCGACTATACAGCAGCTTCACAATGGGAACGTTTTATAACAACTGTTGAAGAAATATTAGTGGGTTGGGGAGTAACAGACGGCCAACTTGGAATATTTGACGAATCAAGCTTAACACCTTTTAGTCATAAAACTTATGCTAAGACAGTTGGAGGTATCGATCCTTTTGTGAAACGAGAAATAATTATTCTTGAGGATAAATCTTATACTTTATCTTATCATTATCATCCAATAAAACGCTGGAATGAATTGGATATAAATAATTCATCCTCTGTAAGCAGTGCTCCTTCACAACATTTTCCTCCTCCACCTACGACAACACTTTTTCCACCAAATCCTGATCCATTTTCACCTAGTTCTGAATTCCTTCCACATTCCCTTCCGAATACTTCACATGACTTACCATCAGTAAATTTAAATTCAATTCATCGATGGACTGGTCTTACTCATATTTTAGTTTTGACTCTGACCGATATTTTTTCTTCTGGATCCGCCCCGAAATCTAGTACAATTGATCTTAGTACTACAAAACTTCTTCTTTCATCTTTTGCCATTGTATTTCATAATACAAAATGCAAACTCCCTGTTTTTGTTCCAACTGGTCAGATTACAAATTTATTATATGCCGGTTATATGTGTTTGTTTAACAAAGATGGATCCAAAAATGTGGATGATGCTAGTGAGGTAGAAATAAGATTTAATACCACCTACATTCGGGAGATTCCACCTTGTTATTCACATTTAACAGGTTTAACAGATCTCTTTATTGAAAAAATGGATTTGAATCAATTACCTTTCGGTGAGTCATTTGAAAACAATTTATCAAGATTCTTTGATTTAATTGTGCTAATACAAAAATTAGACTTAATTGATAACACATACCTAGATCTGACAATCATATGATTTTGGTTAAACAGATCAAGTTGATGAACCTAAATTAGACAAGATGCCACATCTGGGAATTTCCGTTGCTGGTTTATTCACTTATGAGTTACAAAATTGGGATGACCAAGATTGGAAAAATCTTGATTATGACGATATTCAACCTACTTCCTTTAATAATTCGAATGGAAAGGATACTTCATTTGAGGATGATTTGTTTGAAGGATTTGAAGGGCAAAATGACAGTATGTTTGGTAATGGAGATAAAAAGGATACATCAACATCTACGAATGAATTTGTTTCTCCGGTTGTTTCAACAACAAATTTACCCTTTGGACCAATTAATGATCCACTTGAGTCAATGTCTCTTACCGCATTTTTTCCTTCTGCGCCATGTAATACATATTTAGACAACGATGTTTATTCTGAAATGGATGCCATGGGTGCTTCTATTTGGTTGTTGAAGTGTAAATTTTATCAAGAAAATAATTTATATAGCTTATTATCTAGTCTTATAGATAATATAATTTCTTCTTGGATAATTGACAGCGGTAATAAACTTTCAGAAACTTCAAACACTGGCAATCGTAACAGAGAATTAAGAAATATACCTAGTCACGATTTGCCAGGTAGCTTCAATGATTATGATCTGTTTGATACAGCTCGATATGTTCGACAACCTACTGGTATAATTGTTGATATGGATGATGCGGATATTGATAATATATTGCGGGCACTATTTAATGTTTCACGAAAAAAAAGACCAACACCAAATTATAATTATGAAGGAATCAATACTTCAAGTGATATTACTCTAATTTCTGCAGCAACATTAGGTCTTCATTTTAATCACGCAAGAATTGTGCCATACAAGTCTTTCATGTGGAATCTCCTTGAATATTTATTAGAGACAGTCTCCAGAACATCAAATTTCAGAAGTTATTCGCTTTTAGGATCATTGAAAATAGTTTGGAACGAAGTGCTTAAGCGTATTAGGTGGCATTGGGAGAGGCATGAACCTATACCCGATATTAGCATATATAACTGGTCTGATAATCCCAATTCATCGCTTTTTAGTAGTGATAAAAATGCTTCAACTATCGAAAATAAAAATGGGGCATCATTTAATAAAAATGATAATACTACTATTGGAATTGATATGCGGTTCAACCTTGTTCATCAAAAACTGAGCATGATTAATTGTTGTATCGAACGTCTACGGAAATCTAATAAAATTAATTCAACATTATCTACAAGTTTTAATTCATCTAAAGAACAATTGCCCGAAAGTAACTCTTTTGAGTCTTCAGGGTCTGGTTCTATAAAGCCCGATAAATCTTTTGGCTTGGATCCAAAAATGACAAACTCGGATAATTTTCTGGTTCGACTTTTTGATCGTATTACGGAGGATGATGAAATTAATATAGATCCTTCGGCGTCATTGGTATTTGTAAGACCTGAGAATTCAAATGGTGCTACTCATGCTGATATAAGCACAACTACTGCTACTAATGGAGGAAAATATTCGAATGTAAGATTGTATAGTAGTTTACCATTCTTTCGTTCTAAATTTAATACTTAAATATTTATTTGCAAACCTATATTTATTCTTAGCATGTTCATTCTCCCAGCTTAGATTTTGAAACATTGCCTCCAGATTATGATGGTTCTTCGGAAGACGATTTCGTTGATCCAATAAATGAGATTCCAGCTGTTCCTCTACGAATTCCTAAGAGTTCGAAACATCATAAATTTAATTCACGACGGTCATCATCAATTTCTCAGGGTCAATCCTATTCATCCACTCCACCATCTTTTTCTGATCAATCAGATCCAAATCAAAATTCGTCATTGACAGAATCTTACGTAAAACTTGACTATTCAGCCAGTATGGAGTCAAATAAAGGATTTGATAAGGAAAAGCTTACGGTAAATGAAGATGAAGTTCACAGGGAGGTAAATGATGAAAATAAAAGAGAAGGCCATTTACATCCGTTCAATGATCTCACCTTGTTGGCAACTGGTGAGCCTCTTTGGGTACCAGAAACTCAGGTATGTATAATTTTTGGTTCAAATAATACTCAATATGGCCTTTAGTAAATTTTGTTCTGCACCAATATTTATAGGAAGTTGGTTTAATGACTGAAGATATGCTACGTGAACAAGAAGAGATATTTGAAAAATTGGGCACGTCAGAAGATGCGACTAAAGTACGAGCCCAAATGCAATCTGCACATTTGTTTTCTGGTAAGCACTTTAAGCTATTGAATATTTTGATGTTCATGCGAACTGATCTTTTATAATTTTACATTCAGACATGCAGGCTTTCAAAGCAGCTAACCCACATGCCATCTTGGAAGATTTTGTTCGATGGCATTCACCGCGCGATTGGATCCCCAATGACAATGACCCAAACAAGGGAACTCTTAGCCAACGAATGTTGGAGAAAGGCAATTTATGGCAAGAATTGTGGAAGGTAAGATAATATATACATTGCAATTAACAATTTTTATGACCTATTGAATGATTCATAAGGCATCATTATTCATAATGCATAGACTGCTCAACGAATACCCGCAGTTCGTCAAACTCCGTTGTTCAAATGTTCTCTGGAAGCAGAAAAGGTATAGAGCGTTTGTCTAATTAATTCAATTTGAAGATAATTTTTTATCATATAATTTAGTGCAATTTTTATTTAGGCACTTCATTATTTGGAACATTTATCCGTGAAAGATTTATTTAAAATGTTGGTCTTTATTTTATTATTATACAGTTTTTTTTTTTTAAGACATTATATAGCATCTCATATTTATATATTATAAAATCAGGCTCTTGCCTACAATATTTCTTATCGTATATGATACATTAGTATCTCATCCTGCCTCCAAAAATATCAAACAAGTGGCTTCCGGTTTGGAAACATTAACAAAAGAACTGATTAAATTCCCATGGAATGATATAAGGTGAATAGATATTGGTAAATTATTTCCGATTATCAATTAAATTACAAACTAATGTTATATAAACTACAGTTCAGAGAATATCTCGTACGATGAGATAATTCAGCTAATCCGACAAAATGAATTGTTAATGGGTAGAGCAATTTCACTTTTACGAAAGGTAACCAACGTTTTTTTTTTTTTTTTTTTTGTGGAAATTTTATAATATCTAAACGATAATGATTTTTAGTTGCCAAAACAATATTCTCTTGTTGAAAAACTTTTGGACATACCGGAAAGTCAAGTTTCCGATGGGAAAGAACGAGAATGTGTATACGAATTGTTTTCTTCTGTTGGTATGTGAATAAATATCGTAAGAAGTATTTTTGTACATTCAATGTTAACGTAAAAACTTATGACTCTTGCTTGAAAATACAGCACCACTTAACGATTCATTTCCACCGCCGACGACGCGAGAATTTGTCTTGCAGGCAACATGTCTTAGGCCAACGCCAGTACCAGTAAGAATGTATGTGCTTTTAAATAGTAATGAGATGAGAATTGTTGATATGGTGGGAAAAGATACTATATTCATGTAGACTATTCGCAGGGTTTTTTTTTTTTTTTTTTTTGATAGATACGTCGATACAAAATTGGAAAAAAGCATTTTTCCCTCAAAAGTAATTTATATTTTAATTATAGCTAGTATTATTACATTTATGTATAGTATATATTATATAAAAAATATAGATTTTGGAAAATCATTTGATATAGGAATAACGATATATTAAATAATATTATATGATATCAAAATTATATTAGATAAGATAAAACAAAAAAAGGCATATTATTGGGATGAATATTTGTAATTTTATTGTTGTACTGAAAATTTCTCAAAAAATATATTAAATAACGACATAGTATTAACATTTATTTTCATATAAAAAGCAATTTAATACCACAGTATCATCATTATAAAGATATATATTTATTATTGTAAACTAAATCTAATTCATATATTGTATCCGTTGAATAGCTTCAAAGTTGTAAGCGGAAAAATATGCAATAATCAATTTTTTTAATTCATGCTAATAATACGTAATAGAATTATAAAACCCTAATAGATATTATGAATAAATAAAAGAAATATAATTACATCTTTCTAATTTATAGTTCAATACCATTCTTTTATCAGATACGATTAGAAAAAGTTATGCAAGTTCGGTCAATTATATATATATATGTTAATTCATATTTATCTTTGTATACAATATAAAATATAAGATTTAATAACAATTATAAATGAACCACGAGAGATGTAAACAAATCAAGAAAAACTTTTACATAATAAATAGCTAGAATTAAGGTAATACTTTATATCGTTTATACTGATTAATTAACAAAAATTTGCATTATATAAATTAGTCTACAAGAAAAAATAAAAATAAAAAATGTATATGTATAGAATGTAAATATTTTTCTGATTTGTTTATATTCTTTACAACGTATTCCTAACATTTTTTTGCTATTGAAAAATAATTTCTTTTTCAAATAACAAGGATTAATCAAGACAAATCAAAATAATTTATAATTTTAAACCGAATTCAAAATATTCAAAATAATTCCTATATATTGAGTCTATATCCTATTTTAAAGAGTTTTATGATATTCTATATGAAGTACTATGATGATCTTACACGTATAAAATTTAAATTGAAAACGATCGATTGTCTTAAGAAGGATCACTGTGTTCTATAACATCAACAACACTACAAATATTTTCTAATCCTTCCTTCGTAATCCTTGATGCAGCCTTAATATTCAAATATTTCAATGAACCTTTTTCAGCGTATCGAGCAAGGATATCTAGATGTTCATCAGTTATATCATAACATTCTCGAATACCTATAAATTCTAATGGAGCAATACATAGGTCTAAAAATTCTTGTAATGCTGATGGAGTAAATGTCCAAATAGCACAAATATTTAATTTAGACATTTTTGCAGGAATTAACGGACCAAGTTGTGGTAAAAGTTCGTCGGCAACAACTCGTTCTTTACCATGAACAGTTAAATTTCTTAATTGAGAACAAGCTTGTAGAAAAGGAATTAATTGTTGTGGAACCTTTAAATGCCCCTCAAAAGAAGTTATATTAGGACAATATTCAATGATAGTTTCAACAATTTCAGGATCATCTTCTGGATCGGTGATTTGTTGCCATTCTAAAACTAATTCTTGTAAACTAATACAATTACTACGAATAAATGAAGATAAAGCAACGGGAGGTTTTGGTATAACTTTAAAGATAAAAGTTTTCAAATTAGGGAAAGATACAGTTGTTAAAGGTTCTAATGTTTTGTTAGTCACATTATCACATGAATGTAATGATAAATACTTTAAATTGGTACAATTAACAAGTGAATCAAAAGTAACATCATCACCAAAATCAATACCACGGAATTCCACATATGAAAGAGTTTTTTCCTGACTTCCTAAAGCAGAAACAATATCAAATACTTTAGCATACATAGTAAGCTTAAATTCTATTAAACCTTGTTGGTTTTTGATAAGTTTTGCCAACTCCGGAGGAGCGGCAGTTTTAAAATCATCCATATAATAATCAACATATAAACGTCGAATATTTCTACAAGAATTAGCCATACTCTTAAAAATCTTTTTCTTATCGTAAGCGCCACAACACATGAATTCCTGAAGATTAGATAAACAATCAGGAGCGCCAGGAAAACATGGTATCGATACATAATCATTCTCATCAGTAAAAGATACCATGCCTTCTGTGCTAATAGATAAAGTAAGAATTGTCTTACAACGTTTAATTATAAGCTTACAAAGTTCTCTGGCGACAAAAAATCCGAGGGATGTATCCTTACCCTCTTGCGTTAGCCAAACTAAAGATGATTCATATATGTTAACGTATTTTAGATGTCTCATAAAAGCCACATAATCAAAGGTAGGCCTATTCATTATTAAATTCTCTATACTGAAATCTTCTTTTTTTAAAATAGTTGATTCGGGTTCGGATTCATTAAGACATGAAAGAAGAGTTTGAATAATTAAGGAAGATGGTTCTTCCAAAAATTGGAATGGATCATTCCACAAAATCGAAACAACACTTTCACACCATGTTCGATCCACTAAAAGACAAGAACGTAGAGACTTTTTATCTTTAGATAAAAGTCCAAAAACTAGACGAAGAATTTCAACTGGTATCAAAGACATTATATATATATATGAATTATATATGAATTGCTTGATAGATGTCGTATATGATGAAAAAAAGAATGAACTGCAATGTAACAAATGAAATAAGCACAAGTATTTATACGTATAAATGCTACCGTTTCACACGATGTATCACGTGAAATATCCCTATCGCTATCTAAACAGAAAATGAACCTAGCCTAGCGCTAGTGCTAAAAGTGCATAAAAAACATTTATAAATGCATACTAACAACATTTACATCATAATGCAAAAAAGTATATATATACGTATGTACCTTTTGAATGGATTTTTTTTAAACAATTAATTTGTTTATGTTTATTAATTGTCGAACATCACACACATTAGTTCTCTATCTAGCAGCCGTTTTTAATGCAGAAATTGTTAGTATAACATCTATATGAACCAATAATTGATCGTGTTTACCTAGTTCATATATAAAGTTGATATCTAACAAATTTATTCTTCCCTCATAGCGTAAATATGCATTAAAGAATTTAAAATTCTGAACAAATTTAATTTTATGTAGAATGTAGTTATATTAAGAAAATTTTTATCTTTTATGGATATTAATATCGATATAAGTTCATAAACTTCATAAACTGCAATAAATCTACAAACAAAAAATATTACAGTATTCGTATTGTAAAATGTGTCGCAAATATTAGGAAAAAAAAATTATTCAAATAATATTTCACATATACTTGTTTCTTCTAATTATATATTTTATAATGAAACATAAAGTTTTATAGCAGGACATGACTATTTTCAATTTCCTATATCTTTATAAGTGTGTCTACTTTACCGACTTAACCAAACCTTCCTCTACACGATGTTTAACTTTTTTCTATAGGTAAGCTTTATGATGGCGTATATCCTCTCTGGATTGTAAAGGCAGCTTGCAAGACTTTCTTCATCGGATGGTAGAGGTAACTTGCAAGACTTTCTTCATATTGATCCCAAATACAGTCAATTCTAACGAACCAATGGTTCTGAAAGGAAAAATACATTTGTCACAAAAACCTACTACGCTTTCTAACTTCAAATTTAAAATTTACGATTCGTTATATCCAAATAATCAATTTCAAATAACAATAATAATAAAATCCAAACCTGCCGATGTGTTGTTATAAAGATGTTAGTTATAGAGAGGTTTTTTAATAAATGTCAAACATCAGAGATATTGAACATTAAATAACTCTGTAACGATATCCTATGTGTGGTGTCGTATTAAAAACTTTATGATTCACGAATCTTTAAGCTAACAGTTCAATATTTATACGTAATAAAATTTTGTAAAGACTAATATTATATCTCTGCAAATCAATTTATAAAGTCATTTTTCTCATTTAAAATAAACCACTAGTGTCGTATATCTATTTAAATTCTACGTTATTATCGTTTGTTGGTATTATTGATATTGAAAGATCTGACATTCAACAGAATAGATATACATAGGTGTCTAAATTATAAAGGATTTGCGAAATGCTTTTAATACTTTTGTCATGATGTTTCAAAAGGGCTGGCTGGTGGAGAAATTTTTTTTACCTGCTGAAATTGTCGATACTATTAAGTTATCCATTATTATAGACTGCTATTATTATGGGCATTCGAAACTATTTTAGGTGCCGAAATTATTACTATTAAAAGTATTGGTACGTATATTGTACGTATCACACATCGATTCTTGTTAAATATACACTATGCGAAGCATAAAGTCAATTCTTACTCAATTTTATCAAATTGATATCACAACAATGTAATTTGATCAATCAATTGCGTATTAAATAAGAATTAAAGAGATACCAAAATGACTAGTCGTATATAATTATGAAGAATCTTTACGCGATTCATAATTATCGTGTGTAAATTTATCATGAATGATCTTTTGATTACTTAAAGATCAATTTAAATATTACAGTGTTTATACATGGGTACTAATTTACAAATCGCGTAATATATAAATTATATAAGATAAAAATTAACCCAGTTTAAGGTTAGGGTGAAGTTAGCCCTCGGATTAGAGAAGAGGTTTGGGCTTATACTAAAATTTTTCAAGGAATATTTTTTGTTAGAATCTCAAAATCTTGTTTATAATCAGGATTTTGAGATATTAACATGTATATATTGATATGTTGTACGTCGGAATGGGATTTAGAAAGCACCTAGCGCTAGGTTGATTCCGAATAAACATAGGTTGTGATAGAATTCTAAAATGAGTATTTCATCGAGTACATTGTTTTGGAATTTAGATAGAGTTTATTTATAACATTGCGTATTACGAATTAATTAAATTTTAGTGGGATGACAACTATTCCAACAGGACTCTTTCATTTTTTTACATATACAACGATTTTTATCACAGCATTTTCGCAATTGCATTTAATATTACCTACTTGTGAAGAGACTTGTAAAGAGGATTGCATAATAGACGCATCTAAAACGTTTATGAACGTTGAAGAAATACTATCCAACCTACGAAACTCAATGAATATAAGTAAGTTTGAGTCAAATTTAATAAGTTCGATCTTTCGCATCCCCGGTTATTGCGTCTACTGGATCTTGTAAAACTTTAATGCAAATATCAAAGTTTTCACGTGTTATAAAGGCTTTATGTCGCCTATTCGTTGACTTTTTACTAAAACATTTGGAAAAGTGTTGCAAAGAACGAAAAGTGGAATAAGAAAAAATTTTTGGATGTTATCATATAATGATGCGTAAATCGATTACACATTTATTACAGTTTCGAATTTAAGATCAACTTAAATTGCTATTAACTTCTTGATTATATAGCGATAGTATTAAATTTAGAATCGATTTAAGTTGCTTTTAAATTTTGGATTAAACTTGGTCTACATTCGGAATTCCAACCTAAGTGGATTCTAAATCTACAATAATTCCGTACGTACAAATAGAAATTCACGCAACGCGACAATTAAATTTCAGGGGGTAGCGATACATCTCTATGGTGGTAAATTATACAGTAAATCTATTTGATTTATTATTCACTTTAACAAATCTACCAGTAGTATGTAGATATTAAAATCTTTATTAGTAGGCAAGTTAGCAACTTTTTGTTTCGATGAATTTTTTCTCAAATAAAAATAATTTGAAAATAATTAGACTCCAACCCTTTTTTAGTGCAAGAAAGTTTGAACTTGTATTATAAAAACAAAAAAGAAATCCGTACAACAATTTAGATTTCATTTTGTACTTCTATTAAATAGACAACAAACAAAATATATTCAACCTTTTTAAAAAAAAACTTGTTACTACATTGCTATTCATTACAAATTTTATTAAAGACAAAATAGTATTACAATTGCGTTATACAGTAAGCCATTAGATGTAAATAACTAAATACTACATTTTCTACTAATTAAAATTTTATAAATTTATAAAAATTATTATTGTTTTGTTAGCATAATGTAACCGTAACCAAGATTATGTGTAATGTAACTATCAAAACCTTTTTTAAAAATATGGTTTAATAGTAAAAATTTTGCATTATTACTAATTTTTTTTTTTAACTAAATCATACCTATACCACATGACAAAGATGTTGATACCAAAAATAACTTTAAAAGAATAAATAATGTATTCATTTATGTTCAACCTTTTCTCTTTGTGATCCAGAATAAAATCTAAGAAATCTGTTAATTGTTGTTGCAAAATGCATTAGTTAATACTTTTTACCTATTCAGATTGCAAAATGCATTGGCTAATGTTTTTTTCCTTTATCCGAAATAAGATTCTAGAAGTTAAATCTAGAGTATCTTTCAATAGATTAAAAATTAAGCATACTCAATTTTTTTAAAAAAAAATTCTCTACAAAAAACCAAGTTTTTTTTTTAAAAAAAAAAATTATAAATATAAAAAAGTAAAAAACTGTATTAAAGATATTATTACAATTCAGATTTATTTGTCTTAAACCCATTTTGTTACTATAACTTAAAGCATTATTATAATTCATTTTTATTTATACATAAGGACAAAATTATTTTAGGATCTAAAATCTATAATTAAAATTTAAAACTGAAATTATTTTTACTTTATTTATTTTACTTAAAAAATAAAATTATTTGATTTTTTTTTAATTTGTTCTAATAAAAATGAAATAGGTTTTTTTAAAATTAAAATTTGATAGTATTATTATCTTTATCTTTATAGTTTAAAATATTATTATAGTTTATCCTTATTTTTATAACTTGAAATCCTTGTAGTTTATTCTTATTCTTATAACTTGAATTTTATTATAGTTCATTTTCATTCTTATAATTTGAATTTTATTATAGTTCACTCTTATTTCTATAACTTGAACTTTATTATAATTCACCTTTATCTCTATAATATAAATAATAAGATAATTTATTTTTATTTTTACAATTTAAATATTATTGTAATTCATCCTCTAAGACAGTATAACTAATAACATGTAATACATTAGATAACTTATACTTAATAAACAAAAATACTTACTAACTTAAAATTTTTTTATCTAAATTCAAAAATACTAACATAATATTATTACAGATATCTTAGCTAATATTTTTCTTTTTTCTAATCCAAGATTCAAAAAATTAATGTGATATTGTTATAAGATATATTAGTTAATATTTTTTCTAAAATTAAAAATATTATATGTATTATATACTGCTTTTTTTAATAAAAAAAATTTTCATTTTTTTTCATTTGATTAATATTTAAAAAAAAACTATAATATAATTATAGAATGTATCTGTTAATTTTACTTTTAATTTTAATTTATATTAACTAATATTTTAAAAATCAATATGTTGTTTTTGCAAAACACAAATGTTAATATTATTTCTATTTTATATAATTAAAAATAGAACAAAATAAAACAAAAAAAAATATAAATAATTTATAATTACTAGTTTGTTTATTATTATGTTTATTAAATTAAAATAAATTATTGTATAAGTAAAACAAATCTAATAAGTAAAATGATGCAAATCATCTAACTCTCCCTATAGATTACTAAAACCAACTTTTCTCAAACAAACAATTCAACTTTTCTCAATATTTTACTAAACTAACAATCTTTAAACTTCTAATTAAACCTCTTTTTTATAACTTTTTAACCTAAAAACAATATAAATTTATTCATATTTAATCCTTTAATATTAAAAACTTTTATATTTAAATAAAATTATCTTTATTTATATACTTTTTAACTTATTTCAATTTATACTTAATAACAAACAATAACAAATAGCTCTATTAGGAAATAACAGGTAAGTACAGCATGTAGAATAAACAAACAGATGAATAACAAAATAGTCTAGAAATGGATATATAAACTAGATTAGGATTACCATGCAGTACAAACCTAATTCAGCATATTAAGGGTTTTGGTGATAAAAATAGAAGATATATAGATAGTAAAATACTTGATGCAGTCTTGGCAAAACCTATAAAAAATCCTGATAATCTAGAATATATAGCAAAAGACTTGGCAATCTATGATTCAAAAAACATTATAGCAAATGATTTACTTTTTTATAACTAAATACTAGAGGTATTCAAAATAGCAGAAATATGCATAGTTTCACATAACACTATAGAAGAATAGGTAAAAAAACTAGTATTAATAGATATAATTCCTGGATCATTTAATTATCAAATAAACACAAATGAGAGAAAAACAACAAAAAAAGAAAAAACAAAGTCAGAAGAAATAAAGAAGACAAAAAAGATTAAAGAAGTAGAAATGTTTATACTTTTAGAAGAAAAACATTAAAAACATAAAAATAAAAGAGAAGAAATAAGTTAAGATTTAAAAGAAGTTATAAAACAAATAGAAAAACTAAGCATTTCAACTATAAATCAGCAAGACTCTAAAGACTCCAAGAACATAACTAAAGAAAATTTGTTAACAAAAACAACAAGTCATAAAAGTGATAATTGGAAGAAAGGAAACGGAAAAGACCAAGAAGATATAACAGATGACAGAATATGCAATCTTAAAGAAGACATCAAGAACATAGATAGGAGAATAACAGAACTAAAAGCAGAAGAAGAAAAGCAAGGAACTTTAGAACTAACAGATACAATAGAGCAAAGTTAGTAGTCATCTAAAAACCATATATATGATAGGAATAAATCTTTTAAATCAAATATGCCAACATATATAGTACCAGGTGAAAACAAAAAAAAAAGAATTAAATATGCACAATGAATTTTCGAGAAAATTATCATATTAAATCAATTCAAGAACTCTTCAAAAAAGACAACAGTTGAATAGAAATAAATTTCAACTGTAAATTTAGCAGAGATGCAGCAATGAAGAGGATTAAAGAAAAAGAAGGTGAATGGCTTAAAATTATTCCAGAGGAGCCATAAAACAAAGAAAAGAAACAGAAGCAGCAAGTACTAAAAAGTAAGAAAAAGAAGGTAAAAAAACTCCAAAATAATATTGAATAAAAAAAAGAAGAAAACAATGAAAGCAACCTTGCAACAAAAGATGAGCTAGAAGCAGAGTCATATCTAACAATATAAGATTTATCAGCCAATATTAACATAAAAGAAGTAGACCACATGTGCAAAAGTATTAAAGGAGCACATATAAAATACATCAAAAGGTCCAAATACAAAGCATTAGCAGTAATTAAAGCAAAGAAAATAGAAGAAGAAAGAATCCCATGATCACTGCCAATAAGAACAAACAAACTTGCAAGAGTAACAATAAAAAAAGAAGACTATAATCAGCATAATATGCAAAATCAATTTACAACTCAATTAGTGTAGCTTCCAGAAAATGCATCAAAAGTATTGCTATTATAATGCTTGAAGAAAAAAGATATAAAATCAGTATATATATCACCTAATAGAAATGGTAACCAAAGAAGATCAGCTACAATTACATTTGTATCAGCAGAAAAGATAAAAGTAACACAAACGAAACTAATATGTTTCAACAACTACTTACTTTTTTGGCAAGGTCACAAGAGAGAAATCGAGAAATATATAAACAAAAGCAAAAAAGAAAAGTATATCGATAAGGATGATTCTAGTGAAGATTTAGATATAGAAACTTATAAAAACATGAATCATAATAAAAGATAAAAAAAAAATAACAAACACTATAATAACCTCAAAAAAAACCAATTTGAAAGTGAAGAGGCACAACCACAGATGCATAGTCTCTTTTAAAAAATATTTAAAAGATTAGAAAAATTAGAGACTTAACAAAGCCAGACAGCTGTGGCTAATCATTCTAAGAGTGTACCAGTTGAATTAATGAACTTAGATGAGAAGATTGAAGACTTTCTGCAAGGTAAAAGAAGAGTTTTTGAAAAGAGAAAAAAAAAAATGTCTTCTAGTCTAAAAGAAAAGAATAGCAGAAATAGAAAAGAAAGGATAGAGAACAAAACAATAACATGAAAAGAGTTAAAAGAAAAATAGAAAGAAGGAAGAAAAGAAATCAAAATAGCATGTTTCAATGTTAATGGATTGAAAACTAAAGGTTGAAAGTTAGAGAACTTGCTTGGCTGAGCAGAAGAAGAAGAAATTACAATATTGGGAATTACAAAAACAAATCTTACAGAAAGAGAAGAAAAATTTTTAACACATACAGCAAACAAAAGATATATAGGGTTTTGGACAAGTTTAGCAGAAGACAAGAAGAAAGAATCTAGTGTTGGAATTATGGTTGATGAACAATAGGAAAAGCATGTAGGTGCTGTTAAGAAAATAAGTAAATATATGATAAAAATCACACTATACTTCAAACAATTAGAGTTAGTAATGATAGCAGTCTATATACTGCCAAATGATAAAATAGCAGAGAAAAACATTTAGCAAAAAATTGTGAAAATGGTTACAAAGAGAAAAAGACAAACACAAATCATTATAATAGGTGACTTTAATCATACAATAAACAACATTCTAGATAGACAACACCTACAAACAATAAACTACAAAAGGCTGCTGATTTTTTATTGGATAAAGAATTAAGACTTTAGAGACACATATAGAGATATGAACCCAATAAGTCAACAATATACATGGTTAAATGGAGAAGCAGCAACAAAAATTGATTACATATGGATTTCAGAAGGACTGGTCACAGGGTTACAAAAAGCAGAAATCAAAGAAGTAAAAGAAATTACAGAAAGTGATCACAAAATAGTAATAGCAGAAATATGGATAAAGCATTTAGTAGTAGAAAAAAGCAAGACAGAGGTTAAAAGGAAGAAACAATTAAGAACAATATACTTGTATGATCAAGCAAGATCAGAAGACTGGAAAAATTATACACAGGAATTACAAAACTGACTAGAAAAAAAAGAAGTGTTAAAAAACATTTACAAAAAGGAGCAAGATGAAGAAAGAAAGACAGAAAAAATAAACAACATATAGAACATAATAGAAGAAGCAATCATTACAGCAGCAAGTAAACATATACCAAAGAAAAAAGTATATAATACAACAGCAAATAGAAGGAGAAGTTCTAGAGAAAAACAACAAGAAGAAAGCATCGTTAAGCTTCAAAAACTAATAAAGTATGTGAAAATAAAAAGAACCCAAGTAGTAACAGAAGAGGAAAGAATTAAAGTAAATGAGCAGTTAAAAACACTAGGCAAGGAAATTGGTGCAAAGCTATCACAAATACAAAGATAATAGTCAAATGCATGGATAGAAGACATGAAGGGTTAGAAAAAGATATTATTAGAAAAAAAAAAGAAAGAATGGGAACGAACACAAAAAAACAAATAGAAGAGAACATAAACAAAAGATGCGAAATGATCAGAACAGATCAGGAAAAGATGATAGCAAGCCTCTTAAATAGACCGTATAAGAAAATAATACTTAACAGGTTTATTAAACAAGTAAAAGAAGAAACAAACCTGTGAATAAGTTCAGAAGAGGTCAGAAGAGGAGTAGCAGAACACTACAAGAAACAATTTAAAAAAAGAAATACAAAACTAGAAGAAATGTCAGAGGAATAGAAAGAAGCATATGAACTACAGAAAAGCATTAAAGAGAAATAGTACACAGAAGTCGAAAAAGAAATTAAAGAAAAAGAATGAGAAGAGGTACTAAGAGAACTAAAAACAGGAACAGCTTCAGGCATATTAGGTATAAGTTATACTTTGATAAAGCAAGCAGGAAAGAAAACACAAGAGATATTTAAAGGCTTTGCAGACTTATGTTTAGAAACAAGAAAAATACCAATTAAGTAAAAAATAGTGCAAGTTTATTCAATACCTAAAGATGTTGAATAGGGATATAGCCTAAACAACATACAACCAATAGCACTAATAAAAACTTTCAAAAAAGTTGTAACAAAAATAGTAACAAAAAGGCTTGCCAAAGTATTTATGAAAAAGTAAATATTGAAAGGACCCAATTACACAGGACTTCCAGGTGACTTAACAGAACAGCCAGTACATATTCTTAATATGATAATGAAAGAAGCAAAAGAAAAGAGCAAAGAAGTATGGATACTCTTACAAGACATGAAAAAGGCATTTGATTTAGTTCCACTAGAAAGCTTAGAACTAGCATTACAAAGAGTCAAAATACCTAAAAGAACAATAAAATATATCTTAAATTTGTTTGACAAAAGACAATTAAGAATTATCACAGCTCATGGCCTAACAGAAGAAATAACAGCAGAAGATGGTATAGATCAAAGTGAAGTGATATTCTCATTGATATGATGACTTTTTTATAATCTACTGTTAGAGAGAATACAAGAAGATAAAGGTTTAGATTATATGGTAGAGCAACAAATTAAGAAAAATATGCAATGCAGCAATATTACAAGATACTGACTAGCAGCAATCGCATATGCGGATAATACAACATGGATTGCAAACAGTAAAGAACAACTATTGAATATATTAAAGATAGCAGAAGATTTCTTTAAGATGAATGATATAGAAATAAACAGATCCAAATCAAAGTTATTGATAATAAACACAAAAATAAAGAAAGAAGAAAAAGAAGTAAAGTTTGAAAAAAACAAAATAATAGAAGAAATGAAGAATAAGATAGTCTACTCATTGGAAATTTGGCTAAACAACAGAATAAGTGAAGTGATAATAAAGAGAAAAACTAAAGAAATAATCAGCCAGATGATAAGAGATCTCAGATACAAAAAAATGACAATAAGTCAAATTGCATATATTAACAATATAGTAATAATACCAAAGTTAAATTATATATTACAATTAACAAAAATGTCAAAAAGAAGCATAAATAAAATACACCAACTGATAATAAGTTTGGCAAAACAAAAGAGTAATATGCAAAAAACATTAGAAAACTGTATAATAGAACACAAAAACCTAGGAAGCTGTAGAACATTATGACAAGAATTGGCAATGAAACAAATAAGTGGCTTACTAACAAGACTAAACAGACAAGATAGTCTTGAACAATTAACAAAATTAAGAATAACACAAGGTTACCAAAGGGCAGGTCTTACAAAAGATATATAAAAAATAGAAGAGTTATCAGAAAATATAGAAGGTTGGAAAAACAACTTAGTCTGTTTAATATTGTTAAAAGTGAGAAGACTTAGTATAAATATAAAAACAGAAGGTAAATTATGGACAATGCTGGGATATAGAACCAAAGTAAAAGAACTCATAGATACATGATTATGGAAAAAAAGTAGAGCCAGAATAAATGAAGCAGGCTTAATATATCTAAATCAGCTACTCAACATAAAAGGAGTAAGACTAATAATATGGCAACAGCTGAAAGTTCATCAAGGCTTATTATATAAAGAAAAAAAAGCAGAATGGTTCAAAGCAATTGAATTAGAAGTGCTTAGCAGGCCAAAAAGCAAAGAGGTTAAAGAATGTTTCAAAACAAATAGATGAAATATCCAAGCAATGCAAATGAGATAGGAGTTTATTTTAGAAGACAAAAAAAGAAAAAAATAGATAACATATAAGATACAAAATTGTTAATAATTAGAAAAGATAGTTAAAAAGAAAAAGAAGAAAGTACTAATAAAACATTGGCAAATGCAAAGTAAAGAAAATAAACTAGCTATTAAAACTAATAGATGTAAGAGTTGTACAGAAAATGATGAACAATTAGAAGATAGTTGCCAGCAATAGATAAGGATAAACAATAAAATAAATGTAATTTCAAATGTTTTAATAGAAAAGGGCAATAACAAAATCAAAATAGCAATAGACCAAATAATAGAAGCAACAAAAACAAACAAACCAGAAATAGGAGAGCAGAAACTCAAAGGACTAAGAACAATAGAAGGGTTAGAAGTAAAAATAATCAAATAACAAAATTTAAAAAAGAACATTGTTCAAGAAATGATAGAAGTTCTAAGAAGAAATATAACAAGAAACAAAAACAAGTTTATGATATACACAAATAAAACAGCAAACATAAAGATGAAAGAAGATACAAGAAGTAAAAGCAGTATAGGTATAGGATGGATGCAAATTAATGAAACACAAGAATGGCCAGAAGAAGAGTTAGCAGTAAGACTAGAAAGATAGCAAACATCGACAATAGCAGAATTAGTAGTGATATAGACAGCAATCCTAATGATACCAAAAGGAAAACAAATAGAAATATATACAGATAGCAATGCTGCAATAAGAAACATTAGCAGAGGATTAGAACAAGTAGACAAAAACAAAATTTTCAAGAAAAAAAATGCAATATGAATAATAAAAATTAGAGATCTTATTAAGATAAAACACATACAGATAAAGTTTTTTAAGGTTAAAAGTTCTAGTAAAGATAAATGAAATAACAAAGCAGATAGTTTAGCAAAAAAAGGTGCAACAAGTAAAAGGACAATACAGGACAAAGAAGTCAGTTGTGAAGAGATAGAGTACTGCTTAGAGTGGAAAAACAAATATACTAACATACCAACAAGATTGCTCTGCAAATTGATAACAAATGCAAAATTAGGAGCAGAATGGAAGGAAATAAAAGCAATTAGAGAATTAGAACCAGAAACAGAAGTTATGATTCATGATTGGTTATACTTTTGGAGAAGACTAAAAACAACTAAAGAAGTACATTGCACAACGAGAAAAAGTAGTGCCAGAAAAAGTGCTTTTATAAAGTGTGTAATAAAGAGGCTTCTGATACTAGAAGAGCTTAACAAGAAAAGACCTGATATATACACAACAATGGAGTACCAAATGTGCCAAGACAAAACAAAAGAAATACAATCACATTTGGCAGCATGTAAAGGACAAAGAAATCTTTGGAAAAGAATCCAAAAAGTGACAATTGCAACAGCCTAGAAGAGGCTAAAAAAAGAAGAAAAAGTCCAGATCCCTTCATATGTGTTATATACAATGCTTTTGAAAAAACAGAAGTAAAGGAAGTTAAAATAAGAGAAGCACTAATCAAAGGTCTTATTCTAAAAGAAACACAAGATAGAATGAGACAACCTAAGCACAAAATCAAGACAAAAGTTTATGACCATAGTAGCAAGAACAGCTTGGGACATATTTTACGAACAAGTATAGAGAATTCATTGTAAGAAAATTAATGAATGGGAGGAAAAAGAAGGAATAACAGGTAGAACAAAAAGAAAGAAAAAGAAAGAAAGAAAAGCACCAGAAAAAAAAACCCCCCAAATCAACAAATAATAGAAGAAAGAAAAGAGAAGGTGAAAAAAAAAAAACAAATTAGAAATGAAGCACAAAAGACAATTCTAAAGCTTGTCATAGAAGGGAGAAGGCCCTTCTATTATAGACTTTAAGTAGTTAGATAAGCAGCTTACTTCTGCTTAAAGTAATGCAGCAGGTTGCACCTAGGTACCATTAGGGTGATCAGGTGATGCTGGACTTAGTTTGTTAAGGATATTTATGTAATTGCAAATGTAATTTCAAAATCTTAATAAAGTACTAACATGACTGCTTAAGGAAAAAAAAAATTTATACTTAATTATACTCTTTTACTTTCAATTAAACTAAATATACTAAATTTTTTGCTTCCAATTACACTTATTTTATCAAATTCAAATTATTATATTACATACAAACTAATATTCTTTAAAAAATATATCCTTACAGTTTTTATTGAATTTTACTAAACAAACTTATATTCTCCTATTAAACAAAAATATTCAGTTTATCAAAATGATTATTTTAATATATATTTTTAATTCCATCTCTTCTGCAATTTTTGAAGCAAATAATGCAATTAACAAACTTAACAAATATCTTCTAATAACTTATTATATAATTTATTTAACTTCTATACTAATGGTTCAGTAATTGGTATAAATACAAATAACTGTACTATAGGTATTGGTTGGGTCTAAGTAGACTCTAATAATCAAGTTATTTACAAATTCGTTACCTAAGTTCACCCTTAGTCATTCTTTTACAAAGCTGAACTTTTCTCTATTCTGTTTGCTATTTCAACTATCTTCTAAAATTTTACAATTAACATTTATACAAATTCTTAATCCATAATATTAAAATTTATTCAACTTAATTAATCATCTATAAATTCTAATAAACTCTTCAAATTTAACTCATGACTATTATAACATACTTTACTAAATATTATTAAATCATACAAATTAAATATTATTTTCGAAGAAATTAGAACACTCTCCTCGATGATCACTTAGACACAAAATCGGTGGAAAAGAAAATAGATTTTCTGCATAAACAGCAATAAGAAAGGTTACAAACAACACTAAAGAAAAGAAACAGCAATAAGAAAAGCCTTAAACAAGCTTAGTACTAGGAAATACAGCAGGCACTAGCAAGGCAACAGTAGAGGAAAACTCAAGTTTCTTT
>CAJVQA010002068.1:0-23097 GCA_910591915.1 Cetraspora pellucida
CACCCGTGTTCAAATACATGAATAAAAACATCAACTCCCAGAGACAGGGACTTTAACTCAAAAAAAAAAAAAAAAAACAAAATATCTTTGAAATAATTGTAGTTAATACAAAATATACTAAAGAAGATCCGTTTTAATAAAAAGTTATATAACTAAATAAATAATTTAAACTATTTAAAATAAAAAACTATATACAATATTATAAAATATAAACTTATAATAAATATTTAAATCTTTTTAATAAAGTATATAATAACAAGTTAAATAATTATTCTAAATCTATCAATTAATAGTACGTATATAATTTTATTATTATTCAATTAACTTTTACTTTATTAAATTTTGTAATTACTATAAAGCTATTTATTACAATAAGTAAAAACACAATATAGATTATAAGCTTTACTCATAATATTTATTTATTTATATATTTATATCATGTAATACTTTGCGATTTATACACCATTACGATACTCGAACTTTATTATACATTAAAAGAAAGATTAGAATAAATCAAGAATAAAATCTCAATATAATATAATTTATACAATTAGATTAAAATTTAAAGATGAAATTAGTAAGAATAAATATACGTATTAGATCGTATTGACATTATTTGTAAATGTTACCATTTAAAGTAATTGAAAATAATTTTGTGAAATGACCAAAAAAATTTCACTATTTATTGTTTCGCATATACGCCAATCTTTAATGTACATTATTTAGTTTATGTTTGGTTTTTTATTTATTGAATAGATATTGGAAAAAATCTTTTAGACGCTTTTGTCCGAAAATCGTTAGATAATTCTTTTTTTCTTTTTTTTGAGAGAGAGAAAAAAAATCGTCAGTCTATATATATATATATATTTTTTTTTTTTTTACGTATACCATTACAACATTATACTGTATATAGGGAATTTGGAAATCCACTAAGTTTTAATATGACCAAATTTATGAAATAATGATTGTGAGAAGGAATAAATTCAAAAATTTTTAATTCCGCATTTGGAACAAATTATATAAAAAATGTATAAATGTATATATATATATAAGTGTATTACGTATAAAATATATATATAGTTGATTATCTTATATTTTGAATGAACTAGTGACATTTATTTCATTAACAACGATGGTATGCAATATGTGCATGACCACCACGCATTACGTCAATCTTAAACATGTAGTCCCGATTTAAACCAAAAGGTTTTTTTAATTTTGATAATAGTCATGAGAACTAACATTACACCATTTATTTATTTTTAATTACAGAATTAGCATTAACTTTAAGATGCAAGTCCTAATTTAACTTATCAGCATACTTACAATGGTGGTGTGATTAGAAAACGTAATAACCAAAATGTGTAAAATCTACGCCAGATGGAGAAAATGGCATGACCAATAGTAAATATTAAAAGTACAACTAATTTAGCCAATATGTACGTAAGTAATATTGGAGAGGATAGTCTTGTGACGAAATTAGTAATTCAAAGGTTTACAAAGCTGCAGTCTAATGCATTTCGCATACATTTTTTAACCATTTTAGGAGGAAAAAAAAAGAAAAGGAGAGTTACGAGTAAGGTCACACCACATATATGGATTATACCGGAAAGTTTGGAACCGAGTACATAACTCAATAACTCAATGCAAAAAAATGTGGGGTACCGCCAATTGCAACTGCCGGCGCGGATAATCTGTTTTTACAGCATCATTTCATATAGAATCAATTACATTCGCATTGCATCATGTTGCGGTACAGTTATTCAGTAAGAGATAAGAGAAAGAAAAGAAAAAGGGGAAAGATGATTGGAGTAATAAATCTGATAAAATATTATTTGTTCTGTGGACGATTAAAAAAATGTGGAGATGATCAACACATAAGAACTATTTATGGAATTTTAAGAGTTTAAAAACAACATTAATGCTAGAAAATAGTATAACAAAGATAATATTATCGTTATTGATAGGATAATTATACATAATTATACGTAAAGTTATTACGTACGTACAGTAGTATTATCTGTTATTATTAAGTTATTTACTGTATTATTATTATTAAGTTATTTTACTGTATTATTATTATTATTATTATTATAGTATTATTATCATCTTTGTTAACCCAAACCAAATTTGGAGGTTTGGGGGAGAATATCCAATGAAAGGTACCAAAAATTAGAATAAAGGACCTCGTGAGCGATACAAAAGAAATAATAGGGTACACATAAAGATCTTGATTAATTTATCTGTACATAGTCGCTCGTTTAATCAAAATCATCAATCTACATTCAAGATAACCATATATTTTTCGTATATTTATATCTAAGCGTTTTAAAATTGTTTATTATTTAATTATTAGAATGACATATTGATTATTGTGTACCCGTGATCGAACCTCGTGACAATATTGTGCATGACCACCAGGGACAGCGAAATGCACGATTTGGTGAAACACAATATAACGTGATCAATAATGTAACTTTCCGGCAGACCGAAACTTATTGACAGTTCAGGTTGACCAAATTTGTGTTGTCTGGCCCAAATTATACATTTAATTTTGCCCGAAGTGGTATTATTACACTACATTAAAATTTACAAAAAATATCGATTTCCCTAAGATTTGACCTAAAAAAATATCGATTTACATATAATTAACATAAATCAATATTTTTCACTGTCCCTAATGACCACAAAATAGAAACTATAGAAACTGTAATTTTTTTTTTTGAAGAAAAACATTGGGCGCGATAGAATTTTATTTTTTAATGTAGTAATAGAAATCTTAATAGAAATCTTCTAGCCAGAATAAATAATATCCGAAATTTGGGTTTGTTGCGTGACATTAACGGAACAACTTAAGCGGTTAACTTGAGCACAGCATCAGTCTTTACGGGATGAATCATGTACAAACCCCAGAAGAATTTCTTGTGTCATAACAAGTGGACTGCAGGGATGCGAGTAAAGAAAGACAAATCACGCCTCGAAACATTATAAGCCATTGGTATTTTCAAATATCTACTATTGTTATTTATTATAATATTTGAGTATAGTATCGAATATTGATTGATAAATGATTTTAATTTTATTGTTTATCATTATGATTAGATTTATTTATTTTTATTTTATTTTTATTTTTATTATTATTATTATTATTATTTTCTCAGACTAAAAAGCCAAAAATGAACGAAACCAAAAAGTTTCGTATTTCGCGTTTTAAATCGTGACCAAATTAACTAGCAAAAAAAAAAAAAAAAAATCAATGATACCAATTAAATACATATAATAAATGAATAAAATAAAATACGCGGCAAATTCCGGTTTATTGTATTATAACAAAAAAGATATTATTGTTGTTATGTATACATTGTGATGCCGCGAGACATAAAGGACATACAGGACATACAGGACATACAAAATAGATACAAGACATACAAAACATACAATAATTACAGTAATTACAGTAATTACAATAATAGAAGCCGTAAATTATCCAGGGAGGAACAGACGTATTACATTCAATCAAAGCCAAAATGCAAATTCTCAGAGATGACTCAGGACCAGTCGGTAATGAGAAGCTAAGAGTTTGATTAGATGCTTTGACACACAAACACATACATGCATCATCTGGACAAAATCAAAATAACAATTATCTTTGTACATGCAGAAATGTTTGCAGGGCATCACCTGATATAAAGATGTGACAAATGGTTTCATCATTTCTTAATAAAGAATAAGAGGAAGAATATCATAAACCGAGAGAAGTAATCAAAAGGGAGTAAAGAAGGAGATAGAAAGAACCATAAGAGGAAGAACCTTAAAGTCGTAAACAAAAACGAACATGAATTCCTTAAAGTGACAAGACTAAACAATTTTAGAATTTTAGTATGTATTTTCAGAATTTATATTAGATACCAAAAATACATAAACCTGATTTTAAACTTGAATTAAAGTTATAGAAATATGTACGTCAAAAAAAAAAAAAAAAAAAAAAAAAAGGAATGAATGAATCAGGCCGTGACCGTAATTCGGATGCATCAAGTAAACAATCCGCGAAGGCGCGACTTGGAAATTTCACAAAGAATTATTTGACACGAAAAGATTGATTGTAATAATTGTATAATTTTAATATATATAATTTAAATAATCTAAATAATCTATACTAAGCAAACTAAGAACAATTTTTTTTACATAGAGAGATTGATTACGTGAACAAAGAACCAAGCTTCAAAAGGAATTATAGTCATACCAAAAGATTAAACCATTGTTAAGAAAGGTTTTAGGATGGTTCACGACGAGACATTTAAGAAACATTGGCGTTAATTTGTGTCGAAATTTAGAAAACAAAAAAAACCGGAAAATAAACAAGAAAATAAAATCAAAAATAAAATGAACAAAAAAAATAATGGGGCAATGGTTTATCCAACCGTTCGCTTTTCTATTTGTTATGATATTTTTAACAGTTTACAGTAAAGGTAAGGGATTGTTATTGAGGGATATTGAGGCGTTGACTATCTTGACATTATCTGGACACTATCTGGACATTATCTAGACATTATCTAGACATTATCTGGACATTATCCAGAAGGACAATGGATATTTAACTCAGAGAATTGCACAGGGTTTAAACGAGAGGATACAACAACATCGACGTGTTCTAAAGCCAAATTTCCCATTATTCGGAAATAAGGCGTAAACTTTGAGATTAACTTTATGGTTGGTCGATTATTACAATAATTACAATAATTACAATAATATAAATTAAACTTTAAATCAAGTGACCTACTACAATGGTACTACCAAATTTAATACACAAGGATAAAGTTTAGAAATCTTTTTTATAAAAAAGAAAAATTATTTAACGATTTACGCGACTATAGATATATATTTACATTATCTTTGATTTTTGTTACTCCGTAATATTTATGAACTTTATAGTTAATATTGACTTAGTTTAGTTATGATAACTTTAGTTAATGTTAACTTTAATGTTTAGTTAATGTTAACTTTAATGTTTAGTTAATGATAACTTTAATGTTTAGTTAATGTTGGAGGCGGATAAACAAGTATAAACTCGTACTTGCGCACAATACCAAATACTAATACTTGGTAAGTTACATACGGATGTATCTAAAAGAAGGCGCATTCAACTTTAATTTCTGACGATAGGTATGCTAAACAGGAACAGGAGAATAAAGCAAGAGAATAAAAAGAGAAAAAAGTAAGAGAAAAAAGTAAGATAATAAGGTAAGAGAATAAGGTGAGAATAAGGTAAGAGAATAAGGTAGGAGAGTAAGAGAATAAGACGGAAGAATAAGGTTTTTTTATGTACAGTATATACATAAAAAACTTTAACAAATAATTCCAAATAAATGTATCTCTTTTTAGTTAATATACGTACTAGAATTATCCGGGATGTAGGATGTTACGAATTAAATTTATTTATTTATATGCCGTTACCTTTTTTATCATTTATATTTAATAATAATTAATAATTTTTTTTTTTTTTAAAAAAAAAAAAAAAATTCGTAATCTACAGATATATTTGTAGTGTATATCATACAGACTATCATACAGACTATCATACAGGCTATACAGTTAAAAAAAAAAAAATTATGTAACAACATTTAAACGTATAAAGTGAGTGGTGAACACAACAGTATTACGTATATTTATTAATTAATAATAAAATTCTTTGAGAATTTGATAAACTATTATTTGGATCAAAAATGTTTACTGTTTTGACAGATTCTGTTTTGGTGCTAGCTTGATTTTTTAACGGTATCACCAATTTTTATAAAACCATAATTGAAAAAATAGCGCACAAGCGTTGTACAAAATTTATGGCCAATTGTTCAAATCTTTACCAAAGAAAGTTTTATAGATGCATCATTGGAATAGTATATTATTGTTAAATTTGTTACGTACGTTTGTACAAGATGGAAATTTGATTACATGAATTGATTGATAAAATTGGATGTTTGATTTATATAAATACTTTCTTTAATATGTACATCATTCGATACTGATTATATACGTATTTATTCAGTATATTATTCAATATATTATTCTAATATTTCAATATATTATTCTATTACTCAGCAATATTATTCTATTATTCAGTATATTATTCAGTATATTCGCATATATTAATACGGATTACATATATTCGCTGAAAAAAATTAAATTGAAGCTTCTGAGTAAAATAATAAGAATAATAAGAATAATAAGAATAATACTGTGATTCAATAAATAAATAACGATAAATAAATAAATAATAAAGTTTTCTTTTTTTTAAGGAACTCCCGGAAGGTATTTCCTTCAAAGGATCTCAATGGTGGTTCACGGGACCCGCAGAACCTCGTCATTAAACATAATCTGCATCTTGATCACATTATCAATTTTTTTTAAAGTAAGGTGATTTAGAAAAAGTACATTATCATTAACTTTAGATAGTTGTATATTAAATTTAGATAGTAATTAACTCTAGATAGTCATTAACTCTAGATAGTTATTAAATTTAGATAGTCATTAAATTTAGATAGACATTAACTTTAGATAGTGCATATTAATAAATTATTAGATTAAAATGTTTGAAATATAAACTAAATTGGGAAAAAAATGATAAGATTGAGTACAATGAAACACGTAAATTGAAAATTGATTGATTACTTTGTTAAGATTAGTTAAAGTAAGATTAATTAGAATAATTAGATAATAATTAGATAATAATTAGATTAATTAAGATTGTACGAAATAAGTTATATATTAAAGATCAATTATGATGATCGAGACGCATGAATAAAAGAATTTCTAATCTGAGAAAACTGCGCCGCATCTCTTAGCATTCCTCACGTTATCATCGAGATTATTTATATAAAGGTGACAAAATTGACAGGATGTTTGATGTTTAAAAATGTTAGTATAGATTATGCATTTCCCAGGATCAAGGGATGCGTGCATATAATGACATAAGATTGAATTAATTTGATGGTTAGTGTAAATTATAAAATCGTTAATCGAATTTTTACGTAGTGATAAATGTAAATTATAATTGTGATAAATATAAATGAAATGGTGATAACTATAATGTAATATGTAATTGTGATAATTATTTACTACTACTACCAATACTGAATAAAAAAAATAAAATTAAGAAAAAAAATAAAATAAAATAAAAATATGTATTTAATATAAAAATAACGAATAATTTCTTTGATAATGCTAGATTTGGTAACTCGCATATTCTGTGGGAAAGTATTTTAACAAACTTAACAGTTAAGGGTCACGAGAAACAAGATAATCAAAAAAAACCATTACTTTGGTTAATCTCTTAATAGTATTACAGGTTTCATCGGTTACATATTGAGAATGTTGTCGATCTTGCATATTGTTCCTTGCGGTTAACAATTGTTTTGAATCATAATGTAGTTTTCTTATCATTATGATTATTTACTCTATTTATTATTTTGTATATATACCCACATTACGCGTTCTTCGACATCTTTAAGTCTTGCGCTGATGAAATCCCTGCCTTACACTTACAGCATTTTTCTTACAAAAATGTAATTGTTCCAGGATGGATTATTTTATGGATCATTGTTAATTTAATGTCATGTTTTTTCGCAATTTATTTCAACGTTTATTTTTTATTCAACTTTTATTCCTGTTCGAAATTGCAAAAAAAAAGAATCAGGATTTTTAAGTAATCATCACGTGCGTATTTTAACTTTTGAATTCTTATATCCTTATAGTTCTTGCATCTATCGGGTACATTTTTTAATTCTAATAAATGATAATTAATAAAGATAATAACGATAATAACGAATAATTAATGATAATTAATGATAATTGATGGTAATTAATGATAAAAAAAATAATAATAATTGATAAAATAAATTACTAACGTGCACCCCTGTAATTCATATATCAGATAGATGATGTTGATAAGATATGTACAGTAAAATTTTCCCAGGCTAAATATATAATATAATATTTATTGGTGTTTCTGTTTGTTAAAAAGAAAGTTGAATGACCAACCACCGCATTTTTCGAACAATGGACATTGAATCAGAATTGAGTAAAATTGAGTAACTATGAGGAGTACAAAAAAAGGCCGGTATAAAAATATAGAATGACGTTTTCTTTTTTTTGCAATGTACTTCATTCCAAATATATTCTCCGAGCGTCCGTGTTTTTAAACTACAATATCCATCTACTTTATATTATTCGGTCAATTCCATATATGATTGGTGCTAGGCCAATTGTTGGCATTTGTTGACATTTTGTTTACAAAATATTATCTCGTTTTTATCAGAACCCTTCTCTGTACTTACGTAGCCAAGCCATAAAATAAATAATTATATGGTAAGTCGAAATATAGTTATAACTTTATACATGGTTTACTTTACATACAGACTGACTGATTGTTACACTTTTCAAGTTTAGTAACCATTGATTACCTTTTTTGTAGGAATTTTTGTTTATTAAAGTTTCTTTTGGTTGGGGCAAATAAATGTCATTCTTTACTTTTTTTGTTTCGACAAAGAAAAATAATTGTTCAAAATAGATGCTCATTATTATTAATAAGGTTTGGGTATCAAAAATGTTTCTTGACAAGTATTCTCATCTACTAATTTTAAACGTTTCATATTGGATGGGGTATGTAAATATGTTATTTAGTATTTATCGTTATATAGTAATTTAGTAATAATTAGTAATTAGTAATTTTGATTATTTTAATCATTTTTTTTTTTAATAAAAATTTATCATAATAATATTCTAATGAATTATTATCGAAATGAATTATTATCGCAATGATTTATTATCGCAATGGTTTATTATGATGAATTATTATAATGAATTATTATAATGAATTATTATAATGAGTTTATTAATTTTAATGAAATTATTTTGATTACTAATGATTCTAATTGATTACTAATAATTATTGTAATTACTTTAATGAATTATACTCTAATAATTTTAAATTTTATTTAATTATTTTAAATTACACTAATGAATATTATTCTAATGTTATGTGGCTTAGGAATATAAAAAACATCAAAACAATAATGCGGTTGATTATGCGTTGAATGCCTGTAATACGTAAGAACGGATTGAATTATCTTTATTGCAGAGATTTCTTTCGAAACGAAGTGTTACCGAGAGGGAAACTTCGCGAAAGTTTGTATAAGCCCAAAATCGTTATTCTGGTCAAAAAAAAAAAAAAAACCTGTGTAATTATTTATCCTGTCCCTTGCATATCTCATAAACATTAGAGGTATTTTGTAAGATGTTTATTGCACAATCTTTCTTCTCACCATCAAGTACTTACGTACATACTTAAAACTACCATATTTTATAGTTACATTAATAGATAGCCATGGAACTAGACTTTTCTTATTCTTGTAATTGATGACCTTTTGTTTCTTATAAACCTGATTAGAAATCAAATTTAGTTTTGGTTTTAAGATTTCGAATAAAGATATATACGTATGAAGGTATATACACGTATAAGATACGTATAAAGATATATATATATACAAGATATATACTGTATAAAGATATATATATATATATATGTATGTATAAGGTATGTATAAAGATATATATGTATAAAGATATATATAATGATATATACAATGAATGATAAGATATAGATTACCAATTTACACACGTATGGCACATTTGATCCAGTGACCAACTGCCACACAAACTCTTTTTTTTACATGCATGAATATATATATTAATTTTTTGGCGTTAATAAATAAGATTGAGTATTAAATAAGTATCTAACCTGCTATTGGCCTGCTATTGGCCAACTATTCCAACTATTGGACAACTATTGGTTTGACTATTAACCAGCTATTGGCCGGATGTCGGGTTTTTTTTTCAAATAAATAATTTCGACTGTAATAAACTTAATGAAGTGTAATAAACTTAATGAAGTGTAATGAACTTAATGAATTGTAATATAAATAAATAAAAAAATTAAATTAAAATAAAATAAATTTTTTTTTCTCTTAGGGTCACGATATCTTAATTATTATTCTATTTTATTAACGTTAAATAAATAATAATAAATAATCGCGTCTAACTACAAATAAGGTAAATGTAGATTACGACACTGCCCTTTTTTGTTTTTGTCTGTTCTTATCTTATTTTGGTCAAAATGTTTACCTTTTCGCCAAAAAAAAAAAGATGATCTTTAAAAGAGATTATTGTTTTATATTGCGCGTCAAATTTTAAACGTTAATAAATTTTAATATAATTTTAATATAATTCCAATTTGTTTCGAATGATATGAATGAATAAAGAGTCTAGGCTGAACTCACTCAAAAGTCGATTGGCGAGATGTGCGATTCGTTATACTTCCCACGAAAGGATATATTGAACATTTTCTTGATTTATTGTATTTATTGTATTTATTGTCAATTTATTGTCAATTTTTAGGTTTATTGATACTCCATTTCTAATCTTAATGCATCTCTTTGAAGGCTAATCAATCAATTTTCTAAAGGAACACATCGTAACACTAATTTTAATCAGACGATTAACCTGTTAATTTCTCTTTTTTATTGTGTATCATTACGTTTGATGAGCTTCTTTGATTGGCATCACCGACCACAACAACACTTATTAGTTCGCATCACCATATTTTTTTCTCAATGTTACCCATCATTTCTCAAACCGATCACTTCGTATATAGTTTGAGTAGCTAGCAACACATAACAACATAACATAATCGTAGCTAACAGTAATAACAGCTGCTAAAAGTAGGTAGCAGTAGCTAACGGTAGATTGCGGTTCTGGTGGGTAGATTGCAGTAATTATCGAGTGACTTGTACATATTAAGTAGTTGATGACTTGTGCTTCGACCAACCACCAACTATCGGCGGCACCTTCCGATTTTGACTAATATATGTTGTATGATGCTTGGATTGTCATAATGGGTTCTAAATTAACCTATAAAAAAAAAAAAAAAAACTTTAACATTTGCACCAACTCTCAAAAACATTTTAAACTGATTTATATATTGAATATATATTCCGAATGATATGTACGTAATTATTTTAACCGTTGTTGTACGTATATATAAACCTGTTTGTATTTATTGCCGGCAATTAATTTTTTTTTTTTTTTATGCAACTATTATTTAAACTATATATATTATCTTAATATTTATTATATTTTATTATTATTATTTTTTTTTTTTTTTATTTAAACTATATAACGTATTAACTGATTTTTTTTTTTTATATTACACAACTATTACTTAATATACATCGTTACTGTATTACTGTATGATAAATTACAAGCATATATGCTATAGATTATATTATAGATATAGATATAGATTTTTTTTTTTTTTTTGTAATATAAAGTTTATTTGGCTTAATATAAATAATTATCATTTGTGTAATTGCGAATCTAAAAATTATTTAAGAATGCCAGGTTGAGCCATCATCATTTTCCCCAATTCCAATTATCGGAAAAAAAACACCTTTCTTTTTTTTCTTGCTTGACGTTTTAATTTATTTTTTGCGAATAATTTTTTTTTTTGAAAGTTAGGAATAATAATATTCTTCTCTTTCAATAATCAATAATAAATTGCACCTCATACTCCACGCTTACGTTATCCTAGAAGATATATATATAAGGCTTCATATCTCTTCTTCGATTCAGAAAAACCGCGATTTAGTTCTCATTGAAGAAAAAAACAACTCCTTTGAATTTTCACTCTTCGTTTAATGAAGTTTTATCATAACAACTGAGAGAACAACAAACAACAAAAACGAGACTCTATTTCAACGACTATATACAAGTTTTACTAACTCGATTATATTCATTTACGGGATTAATAACCCTCCACTTAATGAGCTGTATCATAACACACGAACTCATTTAAATTTTCATTTATTTGTAAATATATTTTTTTAAAAAACTTTTATTTAACGATCAAAAAAAAACTTTTTTCGTCTTTCAATTTTCAAAAAAACAAAAAACACATTTCAAAAATGGAACAACCATCAATCAACGTTACTGCAACTCAATCTGTTGACTATCTTGGACATACTCATGACTGGTCTGAAACTGATATTATTTACTCATACAAAGAAGTTTGTCGACAACTTGATGCCTGTCGTAAAAAGTGCGGTGAAGAACAACAACAACTTCAAAAAAATTCTCGTCCTTCAGTTGGTCTTCAACAACAACGCACTTCAGGTAAACCTATCCTAGGTAATATTAGCAAACAACTTCAACAACAAAAACATGAGTCCGCCCTTCGTGCTGAAGAAAAACGTTTGATTCGTATGAAGAATGCTCTTTGGAGGCGTATGGGTCCTTCTGTCGGTTGTGTCGGAAAAGGCAACAAACTAGTTTCCCCAAAAACTTTGAAATGGTAAGAAAATATTATTTTACTTGAATTCGATTCCTTTTTTTCATTATTTCTTTGGTTGGTATTTTTTGGGGGAGGCACAATTGTATTCCGTTTCACAAACTTTGTAACTTGGGCTGAAAAAAAAATTGGGGATGGCGCGCAAATGATATGATTTCCATAAAACCTGTCAATTTTGTTATTGTATCCTATTTCTGGTATCTTAACTTTGATCCGTGTAACATCTGCCTACCGAATTTGATCACACGGACATTTTGCTAAAAGATTTATAATTACCGGAATTATCTTTTTTTCTTTTTCTTTTTTTTTTTTTTTTTTTTGGCGGGCTTATTCAACGATGAATTAAAAGTTCTTTGATCTTATTTTATCTTATCTTATATATATATGTATATATATTTATGATATATATATATATTATATACATATATTATATATATATTATTATTATATTCTATTATTACCTTTCCTTTTACGTTTTACATGCGGTGAAACAAGGCATACAATTGTATTTATTCTTCCTTGTCCAACAAACAAAAAGATCCTTATGAGTTATAACTAACCAATCATTTATTTTTTTGAATTTTTTTTTCATTATATATATATAGGCAAAAGGAATGTGATATCCTTTGGTTGTTTGGACCCCTTTATCAACCTGATAATGATCCATTCATGGAGGAGGATGACGACGAAACTTTAGTCGGAAGTCCCCCAGGCACTTGTTGTCCACCATCTCCCATTTTTGGTGCCACTTCATCTCCTCCATTACCATTTGATCTTTCATCTTCTCCATCAAGCTCTCCGTCCATTTATATTAAACCGGCTCTGAAGAAACCTGTGGAACATGATCCATTAAAGGACCTCATTTCCTATGCTTATGAAATGATGTTGATTAATGCCAAAAATCCTGATTTCAATCCACAACCTATTGAACCTAAACAAAAGAAAAAGACCATTAGGTTCAGTCGTAATTTGGAGCAAGTTCATTATACTCCTACACATTATTCTACCGTACGACCATCTACACCTCCGATGCGACGTAGGGTTAATAGTCCATTCTCTTTAAAGATGGAAAATGATATGTTCAGAGATCAAGGTATTAACAAGCATCATGGAAATTATGATCAAATGTTTGCTTGGGCAAAAGAACAAGTTAAATCTACTGGAAAAGTTAATTTACCTTTTGGTAAAGATGGTTCTTTTGTTGGTGGTCCTTATCCAAATGATGATGATTTCATTTTACCACCACCAATGATCAGACCTACCCCGCGTGGTATTCCACGTGGTTCTCCTCCAAGAAGGATGATGGTACCTCCTCCTAACTATCCTCATCATCCTCATCATAACGCTACTAAGCCCCGTATGATTCCACGTAGCGGAATTGAAGTTAAACGTATGAGTAATCAACAAATGAGAGTTCCTGAAATGAATGAGTCCGGTGTTGTGGAGAAATGTGTTAACATTGCTTCCAATGTTAAAGATGTTGTAAGTTGGTGCGGTTCGATGTTGTGGAACACTGCTGTGTTCTAAAGAGCACTTTAGTGTTCACCCCTTTTGAAGCGAAGGAAGAAAGAGTAACAAGGGCTCTTCTTCTCTTCTAGGGAAGGGCAACCTTTCCACAATACCCTTGCCTGAACATTCTTATCATCATTATTATTCTTTGAACATATTTTATGCCATGGGTACAGTTTTGTAATGGACAATTTTCAATTCGGGATTACAGTTCCTTCGATTTTTTGTAGTCTTGTGCTTTACTATTTTGTCACCTTTTTTATGGTATATCATTTTATGATATTTATTATGATATTACCAAACGATCACAAAAAAATTGTGTACTCAATTTCTCTTAAAATGTTTGTGTTTGTGCATTTTACCTTCGAAAGCCTATTCGATCCACTTTTTAAACCCGCGCAAACCGCTTGCGTGAGAAAATCCTTAAAAAAAAACATTAATTTTAAAAAAAATTCGTCAAATTTTAATTCCCAAATACATCGATATTATTTTTTGTTACGATAATTTCTCTTTTGCAAAATACTTTTCGGTTTTTATTAACCATCGCATAATTGCATTTTAAATTTATTTTAATATTGCAATAATCCTACTTTTCGAAAGAAAAGTTCGCTTTATGGCCACAAAACCCTCCCCCTACTTTTCGACAAAAGTAAAAGAAACGAAAAGTTTTACTTTGTCAGTATGAATCAAATTTTTACTCCTCATTTTACCGACATAACTTTGGAGATTTGAATGAAGTGAAAGGAAGAATCTATTGAAAGAGCTTCACACACACATTCACGCACACATATATCTTATCGTGTTACTGCTTTGGAACCAATATCACCATTCGTTAAACAAGTAGAAAGATACACTCCAAAAAGTCTTGAGATTATTGAAGCTGGTCACTGCCGTCTGGCGTTTCCTAAGGATGATTCTTTGCAGGTCACTGCGATTGGCCTACACCTAAATACTACCGGAGATAATTGATTATATTTATCATATATCATTATATATCTCTATATATCTATATACCTATTATATATATATTTTTATCCACAATTATTTTTCTGGTTGTATGATGAAGCTATGAAGCCTTGCATACGGTGCAAACATGTTTCTCTGAAGAAGAAATGCACCACGGCACACGGAGCTAGGTTTCTTGACGATTTGCAGCATGTAGTTTTTCTATTTTTTTCTTGGATGGACATTTTATTTTCATCGGTAACCCGGTTTTATGTATTTGTGGGTGGGTGAAGTTGTTTGTGCGGTCCTCTTGGTAGATGAAACTTTTCCTTTATTCATTTTTTCGATCTTATGATTCGTGTAAATGAAGGAGAGCAAGATTTTACCGCCTATAACAATAAGTGAAAACACCAACCTCAAATTCATTTTTTTTATTTTTAAGATTTTGCCGATATATAACTTTAATTTATAATATAATATAAGATGAATGCAAATGATTTAAATTATTGATTAATTTAAATTATACATAATCAACATAATCAACATAAGATTTATATTTTTATTCCTTTACCGACAATTATTCATAGTTACCAAACTTCGAAATTTTTTTTGTTTGTGTTTGTGATTTCCTCAAATTTTTTATTCAATTTTTTCGAAATTTTTTGTTTGTGTTTGTGATTTCCAATTTCAAAATTCAAAATTCAAAAAAAATAATTTCAATTCATCCATCATCATTTGTAAGTTAAGACTTCTCTACTAGTACAATTTTTCAACAACCTTTTTTTTTTATGGGTCGTGTCTAACACGACGTTTAATGATTTCACGATTATCCTTTGTGATAAACTGTTCACGAATTAGTAATTCAGATTTTGCCACTTTTCAGATTTTGCCAAATTTTTTTGTTCATTATGTTCAGATTTTGCCAAATTTTATTTTTCGGATCTTTCAGATTTTGCCAAATTTTTTTTTTGTTACGATTCAGATTTTGCCAAATTTACTTTTTGTTACGTTACATATATTCAGATTTTGCCAGATTTTTTTTTTTTGTTCCGTTAAAAATTCAGATTTTGCCAAATTTTTTTTTTTAAAGTTCGTATCGTTTTGCCAATTTGCCACTTTATTTTTTTATTTTTACTTTTTTTTTTTCTATCTTTATCTATTAGCTCTTATCTTTTTTTTTTATCTTGTATATTTATTTCTTATCTTGAATAAAGTTCGAAATTCAGATTTTGCCAGAATAATTCAAGTTTTTTTTGTTCAATGAGTTATTGATTGAGTGAAGTGTCACAATTTATTTATATATATATGTGTGTACGTGGTGATATATGTGTTCTACTGTTCTACTGTTCTAAAAGATATCAAAAGATATCGTATGATTATCGTTATAGCCAAATTACTACAAAAAATCACCGGATTCTTTTTTTTAAATTTTAAATTTAAATTTAAGATTTATTAACTAAGCGCTTAATAATTAAGAAGAATATATAAAGTTTGCACCATAAATATTTTCTATAAATATTTTTTTATTATTCAATTCCGAATTTATACTCTCGAAATTTTTTTTATTTTTAATGTTATACGTAGAAATATACCGATACAAAAAGTTTAAGTAATAAATATTCTCAAATAAGTAATATTTGATATTATAATTAATTTACATATTTGATATGTTAAGATTTGACTAATGTTCTTAGATTGAACACGAAGAACAATAAATTTCGCACGCTAGTACAATCAAATTCTTTTTCGTTTAAAATCTATACTGTAAAGAATCTTTTCTTTAAAGATTTATATTCTATACTATAAGAATCTTTTAAAGATTTACAATGTACATACATACATACATGTAATTTCACTTTATTATTTTCATCGTAATGGTTTTTGTAAAATTATTCTTGCATAAGTTCCGTCTTTTTTTTTTACCTAACTAAAGGTAAATCTAGGTAAGCACCGAGTTTTCATCGTAATGGTAAATAAAAGTTTTGTAAAATTATTCTTGCATAAGTTCCGTTTCTTTTTTTTACCTAACTAAAGGTAAAACCTAGGTAAGCACCGAGTTTTCCCGCGTTATCAAGGTCATGTGATCGGACCGATCTTTTAATTATCTTAAATTATCTTATCTTAATTTATGTCATCGATCATACATAATGTATTTCTAATGTATTTCTAATGTTTAAAGTATATACGTATACGTATTTATCCATATATATATGCGTATCAATACGTACTATATAGGTTAATAACCTTGAAGTAGTTTAGGTAATGATCCTACTTCAGGAATCAAGAATGTATAAACTTTAAAAGTTTTTTAATATGTCCCATATAAATACACATACAGTATTACAGGTATGTAGGTACGTAAGGACGTAAGGGTTACCTTACACATACACACAAAAAAAAAAATTGTGTAAATAACAATGTCGTCGTTCCCTTTTACAAAGATAAAAAGCAGAATGATAAAAATAAAAAAAAACATTAAAGCGTCACTCTGTTTTGTATTTCACCTAAAGATAATAAAAAAAAACTTGATCTACCCATTTTAACTCAATATGCCGAAATGCCGGCATATTTGCCTACCGACATGTTGCACGCATGAAACGCAGAGCTATCTCTGAAACACAAGCATTACTAATTTAATAGTGTTACTTATTTACCTTCATAAGTACCAATTACTCGGTATAAAAGGATGTTTGGCTTGAACAATATAAAAATATATAAATATATATAAAAGTATATAAAAGTATATAAAAATAAGTACGTATAAATAATCAATTGTGCCTTTTTTTGAAAGTATTTCCTTACTTTTTTTATTATGTCCAGAAACTTTGATCAAACAACCTCGCATCTATCATATTAGAAACCTCGCATGCATATACGTTTGTATGTGCATACATACGGCGCATTGCTTACTATCCAAATGAATTAAGAATGTACTACGTAGTAACAACTGTTAGCCAGTTTTTCCAAACTTAGGAATATCTATTGATCCCGTTTTTTTTTTCCTCATATAACCTTTATTTTATCTTAAACAATGTACGAAAATGAGTTTCCGGGTACTCCGATTCTTTGTAAGTCCATACCAATTTACCATATTTATTTATTTATATTTATAATTATAAAATGTTTAAATTTCTTTAAATGATTTTTTTTTTTTTTTTTGCCATCGAGTTTTAATACGTAATAATCTTGTTCTACCAATTCGTAAGCTTATCTTAAGTACGAAAGATATTCAATAAATCATTCCATATGTTTTCATAATATATCCCTGTCGGTATAATCATTTATTCGGCTTTTTTGGTTAGATTAATGTTTAAGAAATTATAACCAAATTCTCGCGGTCTCGTGCCTTTAATCACGATTTAATCTTTTTTTTTTTTAAAAAAAAAAAAAATAGCCTTTTAAAGTCTGATCGGTTAAGCATATAAAAAAAAAAACTTTTTATTACATTACACAAATTACACAACCTCTTTTTAGAAACAATATTTTTGGCAATTCTTGGAGCACGGTCCGGCAGTAAAAATTTTTTTTTTAAAAAAAAAATTAGTTTTAAGTGTGCTTGAATTATAATTAAAAAAGAAATTCACATGCTTACAATTTTACAATTGCTGGTATTCAAAAGGATAGATTAAAGAAATAGTTAAAAAATGACACAATATATTCATTTTTCTAATTATTTTCATAATGTTATATTTTTTTCTGATTTGGGTTCATACATGTTTCTTATCTTCCAATAGGAGATTATGTAAGATTTAATCATGAAAAAGAACTTTCTTTTGAAGATTTACGGCATAACATCCCAAGATATCAAAGATTATAATGTTCAATGATTCTCTCTTTATGGAACCTGTCAAGATTTAATCCTCTTTGGAACCGGTCAAGGGCGTAATTGCATACTGCGAATTGTGTAAACAAATGTACGGATGAAGTAAGGGTAAAGTGAATCGATTTTAAATCGATTTAAGGATTTCATGCGTACTTACATTTCGCGTTGTGGCATTTCAATAAAGTTCTTTTTATACTTTGGCGCCTTATTCTTGCGTTACGCGTGTCAATTTCGTGTGATATTTGATGTTTTTTTCTCGCGCACGAACCTCTGAAATACGTCACCCGTTTCAATAATGGCATCTTATGCACGTGCGAACTATCTTATCGTTATCGGATAATCCGTACTCATTCGTATTAGTCGTTGTTTTCAAAAAGATAACGATAAATACTGAAAAAAAACTTGACGTGAGAATTTCCATATTTTACATACTGTATTATAAACCATATAGTAAACCTGTCTGCATTTTATAGGCTGGAGACTTAATAATTAACTTAAAATTTAAATTTTCCTTTAAACTTTAGAAAATATACCTAGTAAAAAATGTAAAAAAAAAAAATATTTTCTTGTTTTCTATTTTACATTCTGTCATATATTAAAATATTAAAAATAAGAAACTCATGCAAGTTTTCATTATCATACTCATGGTATCCATGGCATAACCGTGACAGTGTAATTTAAAATTTGTGAACTATTCAAATGGGATATAATGCCTAGTAAATAGACTATTTTTTTGTTTTAAAGTAAGATTTTGTCTCTTTCTTTTTTATTAATAATTTGTATAAGGTTCCTTATAGGGTTTTCAAAATTACACCTATTATATACAAAAGTGAATTATATACAAAAGTGACCATAGACAAAATCAAAATTACAACTATCATATACAAAAATAAGACTCAGACTATAGACAAAATTTTTATTTAGGGGTTTGGGTCCCGTAGCTTAATAAAATAAGTCCTCAAAACCTCTTACAAAAGGTTAATAGTTTGAATTAGACTAGAGGCAAAAAATATTATGGAATCTGTTGTAAAGTTAATATCAATGAGAGATGAGAAAATGAATCATGCTTACAACTAATGATTTGAACCGAGAGAAAATTTCTTAATCGGTTAACCGAACCGAAATATTTATGCCAACCGATTAAACCGGTTAATATTCGAAAAGTCTCGGACCTTTATCCAAACGTTGACCTTTTCGGAATCCTTGCTTATTCTTGATTCTTCCACCCGATTACCGATTCTCAACCAGTTGTACAGATCAACTGATTAAGAATTTACTCAACTGGTTACCCGAAATTTGTTCGGTTCGGGTCGGTTAACCGATTATAGCCCAACCAGTTCAAATCACAATAAGGAATTAATAATTGTACAAAAACTTTTGATTAATATTTCAAGTTGGTTGTAAAGTTGTTTTTGTAATTTTAAATTGAATTAAAAAAGTTTAAGTGCAATATGTATTTTAAATAAAAATTTTTAAAAAAGATTTATTTGTAAAAAGAAAACATAATATATAATAACAATATTGCAAAAAATCTTGGCCAAAAATAGATTGTACATATAACTCCTTAAGAAAAAAATAGTATTAACATTTATATACTTCTAAAATTTAGCAGTGCTAGCATTTTTACATATAACTTGTAAAATATTTGCTTAAAAATATAATTATCTAATTGTATATATATATTAATTTAGATTTGTGTTTATCTAAATATAAATTTTAATTAAAAAATAAATTATAATAACTAAAATTAGAATAATAAAAAAGAAAAGATAAATATAAAAATAGTCTATAAAAAATCAACTTTAACAGAATTAAAAATATTTATAAGGGGTGTGGTGACTTAGTGAAGTAGATAAGTTGTCAACCTTTCAAGTGGTAGATTGGGAGTTCAAAACCCACTGATGGTGAAAATTTGGAAAACCACCTATGTTACATCAGTGTATACAGGCATCTGTGCAATGTTAGAGTTATACAAAGGAATGCAAACCAGCATTGGATGGTGCAAACACAAGATAAGTCCTTAAAACCAGTACTATGATAACGGCTATCTATCGATCAGTTGGGATCAGTACCTATAACATGGTCGTACCAGATAACTGGCAGGTCATGGGGCATCTGTGGTCATGTAAATCTATGAACTGAATAACTGGAAGCCCACTTGGAAAGACCTGAGTAGAGAGGTAATACAGATCTTTGACAGTACTACTATAAAGGCTAGACCTAGGAAACGAATACCAATATGGAAGAAATCGAGCGAGCAAGAACCTTGGGTAAGAAGTACTACCAACCAGGCTGCTGAAAGACTCGAATTAGAGGAAAAGAATCTTGGGAAGCAGACCCTGAGGTACCAGAGACAGGTTACAGTCCTACCAGACTATCTAGATTAGGAATCTGAGATCAGAAACAGGAGTATACTAAAAGTACTAGAAATATGCTGTGAAGTCGGTGTTGGGGTCTGGGTGAACTCTGCAAGGATGAGTCCTGTTAACAAGATACTAAACATGGGTAGTTAGTTAGCAGAAGAGCCTCCTGGAGCCCTACAGTCAGGTGACATACTCTGAAATATGTAACAGCTTAACGGATGTACAGACAGGAAGGTCATGGTTAAGTTAGACAGCACTTAGGTGTACAGAAACTTGTGCGCTATTTGTCAGTATAAGTATAGAGATCAGAGTATTTAAAATAGGTAATCTCCTAGTAGATTGCAGGTATGACAACTAGTGTAGAACCTGCTGTGCAGGTGGACTACTTAAATTAGATAACCAAAAGTTGTATATATGATTAGTTGTTTACTCACCTTGTACAAGTTATATAATCATAATTAAAATACAATAAAGGCAATAGACATCAATAATTATGGCCTTAGCGAAAGCAAAAAAAAAAAAAAAAAAAAATTTATAATACAGATATGATAATCGAGTAAAGTAAACAAATTATTAATTCTCAATTGGCATATCTAAGGTTCAAATCTTACAAACAACAAAATTTAAATATTATACTTGTATTACAGTAACTGTCTCTTGTCAATCAGTTATATTTAGATATTTGTAATTTTAAATAAACCAACTTAGGTTCTATTTAATATTAGAAGCTCAAGATATTTATACAAAGTATAATATTATATATATATAAATAAACATAAAAAACTAATATTATATAAATGACTTCTAGAGTCGATAGCATAGCAGTTATACTCCAAGATCACAAATCGCAAGGTTGCCAGTTTAAATTTTAGTAATGGCAATTGTAGAGATGTATTTTTAAAATAAGGAACTGCAATACTATAGCATCAAGAATCCAGGATGTCATCAGACAGACTTATTTCTAGAAAAGACATGTGACCTGTAATTGAGAAGCCACTCAGTGATGAATACGAGTTAGAACTCAATTTGAAATAACTGAAGTCATGAGATGTAATGTAAGGCTGAAAGTCTGATAATAAAAGATACTATATGAACTTATAACGATAGTCGGTTCTTGATAGAGCTAGGCAAAGACTTGCAATACCAGCAAGGATCGATATGACAGTTGCTTCTGGAAAGTTTAAAAGTATGGATCGGAGGAGGTCAAGATTCAGATCTAGGAGTATATTAAGAACATTAGTTCAAAAAATACAAAGACTGCTGAAAGATCTTGGCAAAACTAGTCAAAGAGTAAAAAAAAAAAAAATTATATAACAATTATTATATATTCTTTTTTGCAGATCTCTTAATCAAAATTTCCAAAAAACAAAATATAGAAAAACTCAATAACTAGACTAAAAAACAAGACTTAAGATACTACAAAAAAGACAAAATAGTAAAAGTTGCACTTAGTTAATAGAAGAGGAACTATAAAGATAGCAAAAAACAACACATAAAGAATTTTTACCAAAGAGTAAAAAATTTTTGAAAAAATTAAAGAATTGTCATAACCCTGTATTATAGATTCCTCAAGTTACACAAAAAGTTACAATAGAATAGGCAAAGTAAACAAACAAACATGTACATCAAACTAGTTTAATCTAGATATAACATATGATATAAAAGTATATAGAAAATGATTGTACAATATGAACAGAAATCTGCCAGAAGAATATAGAAAAAGCCTTAATGCAATCTTTACAAAAAGGGCATATAAGATGATAAACAGTATGCATAATAAAATCTTCTTCAATGAAGCAAACAAGGCATATGAAATACCTAATAAAGAAGATAATATTATTATAGCACTCATGAAACAAGATCCAAATGAAGTAGCATTTTTGTGAATAACAAGAAAAATATTAGAAAAAACAGAAAAAAAGCAATCTGAAAAAAAACTTGACAATCACTCTTTCCGATGATCATTTGAACCAAACTTTCCAGAAAGCCGAACTACAGAAAATGATATAGTTAATATATTAAACTTTATGAAAACCTTTCTGGAGTACTGTACACGCATT
>CAJVQA010002069.1:0-23095 GCA_910591915.1 Cetraspora pellucida
ACATTATCAGAAAAAGCTACAACAGCATAAACACATAATTGAATTACAACAAATAATCAAAAAAGCAAAAATAAAAAAAAATCAAGAGATAGAAAAAGAAGAGAAGAAAAAAATAAACAAAAAACTTATAGACATTGGCAAAGAAATAGGAGCAGTGCTACCAAAGTTACACAAACAATGGTCAGAAGCTTGGATAGATGATTTAAAAGGCTGGCAAAGAATTTTAAAAGACAAAAGAAAAGAAGAGTGAGAACAAGCTCAAAGAAAACAAATATAAGAAAATATAAATAGAAGATGTGAAATGATAAAAACTGATTAAGGACGAATGATTGCCAGCCTCCTAAACAAACCATACAAAACAATAGTCTTGGACAGATTTATAACACAAAGCACAGAGGAAACCAGTCTAACGACAGAACCTAAAGCTGTTTTAAATGGCCTAGAAAAACATTTCAGAAATCAATTTAGAAAGTAAAAAACCAAACTAGAAGAGATGCCCAAAGAATAGATAGAAGTATATAACCCAAAAGTGTAGATTAAGGAGTCTTGGTATAAGAAGCTAGAGGAAAAAATAGAAGAAAAAAAATGGGAAGACATGTTAAGAGAACTCAAAGCCAACACAGCCTCAGGAATCTTAGGCATAAGTTACACTTTAATAAAATGAGCAGGAAAGAAATCACAAAAGATTTTTAGAGTCTTCGCAAATCTGGTTTTAGAAACAGAAGAAATGCCTAAAAAGTGAAAATAGCACAAGTCTATCCAATTCTGAAAGATGTAGACTGGGAATATAATCTGAACAATATTAGACCAATAGCATTAATTGAAACCTTTAGAAAGCTAGTCACAAAAGTAGTAACAAGAAGGCTAGCCAAGATATTTACAGAAAGAAAAATATTCAAAGGACCAAATTATGCAGGCTTGCCTGGCAACTTTACAGAGCAACCAATACATATGCTAAACATGATAATGGAAGAAGCACAAGAGAAAAATAAAGAAATATGGATACTTCTGCAAGATATGAAGAAGGCATTTGACTTAGTCCTATTGGAAAGCTTAGATTTGGTACTTAAAAGAGTTAAAGTACCACAAAGAACAATAAGATATATTATCAACCTTTTCTGTAAACACCAACTTAAGATGATTACAGCCTATGGCTTAACAGAAGAAATAACAACAGGAGATGGTATAGATCAAGAAGAGATGATTTCTCTACTAATCTGGCGACTTTTCTATAATTCATTGTTGGAAAGAATTCAAGAAGATAAATCATTAGGCTATGTAGTAAAGCAAAAAACACTAAAAAATATAGATATTAACTGTATTACAAAATATAAGCAAGCAGCGATTGCTTATGCAGATGACACTACATGGATTGCAAATAGCAAAGACCAATTACTTAGAATTCTTGAAGTCATAGAGCAGTTCTTCAATGCGAATGATATCGAAATAAATGGAGCAAAGTCAAAGCTCATAGTGATAAACTCAAGACTAAAAAAAGAAGATAGAGAAATCGTATTTGGACAGAGCAGGATAAGAGAAGAACCAAAAAACAAAATTGTGAAATCATTAGAAATTTGGCTAAATAGTAGAATAAAAGAGTCACTAGTTTGCAAAAAAGCAAAAAGAATAGTTAGCCAAACAGTTAAAAACCTTAGATATAAAAAAATAACAATGAGCCAGATCGCTTATCTAAACAATACAGTAATTATCCCAAAACTAGGATACCTTTTACAGCTAACAAGAATGTCAGAAAAGATGATTAACAAGATTCATCAGCCAATAATATGTCTGGCAAAACACAAATGCAAAATAATGAAAACAACAAACAATTGCATAATTAAGCACAAGGATCTGGGAAACTACAAATCACTAAGTCAAAAGATAATGACAAAGCAAATAAGCAGTCTATTGGTAAGACTTAACAGAAAAGACACTTTGGGTAATCTAATAAAACTTAGAATAGTTCAAGTATGTCAAAAAGCAGGCTTAGTAGAAGACATTTAGGACACTGAAAAAAGGCAAGAAGAAATGAAATATTGGAAGCACAATTTAGCCTGTCAAACAATAGTTAAAGCAAGAAAGATAGGAATAAACATTAGAGCAGAACATCATTTATGGAAAGTATATAGATATAGAATAAGTATAAAAAACTTAATTAGAGCCAAGTCATGGGCAACAAGTAGTAGTGCAATAAATAGATGAGGTTTAATATATTTAAACCAACTAGTGGACATAAAAGGAGAGAACCTAATCACATAGAGACAACTTAAAAGTTTTCTAGAGCTGTCATGTAAAGGGAAGAAAGCCAAATAGTTCAGTAAAATAGAAGAAAAGATGTTAATAATACAGACAAGTAGAGAAATACACAACCAATACAAGATCAAAAACTACAATACACAGGCACTAATGATTAAATAGACAAAAATATCTAAAAACAGAAGGAAGAAAAAGTGGATTGTACACAGACTAAGATACAATTAGCAACTTAGTAAGATATTAAAGAAGAAAAAAAAAAAGATCTTAACTGAGCACTGGTTATTACAGAAAGTAGAAGACAAAACATATACTAAAATAAGCAAATGCAAAAGATGTGATAACAAAATAGAGCAAATGACAGATATCTGTGGAAACTGGATAAGATGAAACAATAATATAAAGGCAATTTCAGAAACATTAGTAGAGAAAAGCAGTAATAAAATTAACGCAACACTAGAACAAATGCTAAAAAACAGAACAATAGAAGAATGGAAAAAAGAAAAAGGAAGTTTAATCGAGCTAAAACAAGTGAAAGAGTTAGAAATAGAATTAATCAAGAAACAAAAATTTAATAATAAAGTTACAAATTATATAATAAAAGCTCTAATAAGAAACAAGAAGAGAAACAAAAACAAATATATTCTTTATACAGATGAAGCATTATATAAAGAGAAAGGAAAAAACAATATAGGGAAGATGGGCATTGGTTGGGTGCAGATTAGTAATAGAGAAAACTGACCAGAAGAAGAAATATCACTAGGACTTGAAGGTTGACTCTCAGCAACAACATCAAAATTAGTGGCAATATGGTTAGCAATCTTAACCATACTAGAAGGAAGGTGTATAGAAGTGCATACAGACAGTCTTACGGCACTAAGACATATTAACAGAGCACTTCAAGAAATAGGAGATGATGGAGTCTTAAAAAAAAAAAATGCGATATAGATAATAAATATTATAGATCTATTCAAAAACAAGAACAATAGAATAGAATTAGTTAAAGTTAAAAATCATAGTAATGATAAGTGGAATGATAAAGCAGATATACTTGCAAAAAAAGGAACTATATGTGAAAGGACAATATTTACAGAAACGATCAAATGTAACAAGATAAAGTACCAATTAGAATGGGAAAACAGAAAAGTTGATATATCAACAAGACTTCTTTGTAAAATAGTCACAAATATCAGAATTGGAGCTTGTTGGAGAGAAACAAACCCAATTCGAGTACTAGAACCAGAAACAGAGAACACTCAATATAATTGGTCAAGCTTTTGGAAAGAGATGAATAGAACAAAAAATATTCATTGCATATCAAAAAAACTTAGCACAAGAAGAATAATAATGATTAAATGCATAATGGATGACCTGCCAACATTAGAAGAATTAAATAGAAGAAGATCAGAAATATATAAAATGACTAATTGCCAAGTATATCAAAAAGGTAAAAAGGAAACTCAAGCACACCTAGCAAACTGCAGTAGACAAAAAAATTTATGGAAGAGAATCCAAAAGGTAACAACAGCAGCAACATAGAATAGACTAAAAAAAATAAAAAAATTAGAATCCTGTCTTTAGTACTATATGAGACATTATTTAAAAAAACAGAAGCAGAAGAAATTGCTAATAGAATAACTTTAATAAAAAGACTAATAATGAATAAAGTTGGAAAGCAGATCAGTCAGATTTTAAATAACCAAACAACACAAAAATGCATAGATATAATCATAAGAACAGTATGGAATACATTCTTCAACCAAGTATGGAAAATTCAATGTAGGAAAGTACAAGAATGAGAAAAGGAAGTTAATATAACAAACAAAATGAAAAAAGATGCTCAAATTAAAAAAGGATCAGAGAAAAGAGGAAAAAAGAATAAGATGACAAAGAAAGAAGAAAAGAAAAAAAAAGTAGAAAAAACGAATCGAATGAAGGAAGAAGTTTTGAAAACAATCGATATGCTTGTTACAGAGAGGGGAAGACCTTTCTGGTATGGCTTTAAGTAGTTAAATGAGCAGTCTATCTCTAACTGAGATAATGCGGCAGGTTGCACTTAGGTACCAATAGGGTGGCCGAGTGATGCTAGACTTGAGTATTGGGAAATTCTATGTAATTATATGTATTTAGTTTCAAGAATCTTAATAAAGTACTAGCGTAACTGCTTAAGGTTAAAAAAAAAAAATAAATAAAAAATAAAATTATACGTCATCAAATAGTAAAAAATTCACACATATCGGTCGATTTTGTTTTGACTCCAAAATCAACCAATCATAAGTGAAGATTATCAGAAAATTTTACGCTTAAAACTAACTGTACTTCTAATTAAATATATAGAAAATTATGAGATTAACATATTTCATTATAATATTAAAGAATGGTTGCATCAACAAGTTCAATTAAAAGAAAAGCAATGGGTCAACACAGAGATTTAATAATCCGGAAGTGGTATACGGAATATGGGTGTAGTGAGGTAGGAAAATTATTCGAAGGTACCAATGGGACAAAAATCATGAAACTATGAAAATGTGAGAGGATAAATTTAGAAAGCTGGGTTCATCGTCTCGGACAGGGCCGATGATTTACTGCGATCACAGAAAACAGTAGAATTTTCCTTAAAAACAGCTAACCACAGAAATCACCTTTAGTCATCGCAGAATAGTGCAGCATGTCAAAGAATTCTAATAATATCGCAGATCGGCACCGGGAAATCCCGAAAATGTAATTTACGAAACATGTTTTGTTAGAAATTTTGCGCATTTTATATTTTTTATTATCACAGAATTACACAAAAATTAATTTTATTATTATAAAAAAAACAGCACATGACATCACAGAATTTTTCTTAACCGAAAACAGGATTTGGTCTTAACCAAAACAGAAAACCAATAATCTCCTATATTTTTTTAATCTTTGATTCAAAATTATCTAACTTTGTTACTTTTGGCTTGAGGGTATCGCTGTTACGGTTAGATTTACCAGCAGGATGTGTCTGTAGATTATCACGGACACAGATTTTTGAGATGCCGACCTAGATCTCTGAATTCAGTGCAAAGGTCCTTCCAACAATAAGCTTGGTATGGAAACTCTATTTTAGGTATTTATAACTTATTTTCGATTATATATTTTTGTTGATTGAACATTAATATTTTTAAAGGCAATAGTGAAAAATGTAATAAAACCAACGGAGGAAACGCTTGAATTGTTACAAGACTTCGATATGGGTTGTGATCACTTACTTAGATATTGTCCAAGAATTTCGTGTCAACTAAAAGGCCATTGTCCAAGAATTCCGCGTCAAACTTAAAGGCCATTGTCCAAGCAATTACGCGTCAAACTAAAAGGCCATTGCATAAAATGAGGCCATTGTCCAAGAATTCCGCGTCAAACTAAAAGGCCATTGCATAAAATGCTGGGCCGCTGATCATAGAACACCATCATCTAAGCTACAATTACCATTAAGCTCTTCTACTCCAGAAAGTATGAGAATAACTGAAAGTGAATATAATATTTATTATCACTATTTAGGCTTGTAATTGAAATCTGCTGGTTACATTATTGATAAAATAAAGTATACCCACAATTTGAATTAACCTTTAACACATGTGCGAAGTGGATGTGTGTGATTAAAAATTCTTTTAATTCGAGAATTTAAGTGTTATTTAGAAAAGATTTATCCACACTACTAGCTACGGAAGTATCCTGGTCAGTGATCAAAAAATCTGCTATGCCGACTTTTTGAAGATCTTAAAATAGACTGGTGACTGCGATGTATTTTAAAATATGCTATCATTTTTGAAGTTGAGTCGGATTGAAACTTGAATTGGAGATGTGTAAGGTCAAAATAGAAGGTTTGCGTTGAACTAAATTGATGATTTATATAAGTTCAGATTTTTTAGAGTAAGTTTTAGATTTAAAAGCTGAAGCCAAAATCTAGTTTTCTTGGGCGTCGCTAATACTGTATTATATACATGTGGCCGAAATATTTCAACTTGCGTTGAAGCTATTACAGCTTACAGTATATCGTAACTAGTTTTGAATAGACCGAAATAGTTTTGCAGTAAATATTCTAGTTACAATAATAATTTAATGAATTATCGCTATTACATATAATTCGTTTACTTCCACTCAACAACAAATTTTACAACGATATTTGTTGATATTATAAGATTCTAGCATTCTATTTTAGCGTTGCTTCTTTGACTGCTAAAATATTATCTAATTTCAAGTATTTAATCGATAACGCAAAGTAATGAAATACGCAGTGTAATATTAATAAGATAAAAAAAAACAAAAAAACTTTAATTCTTATAATCTTTGATTATTTGGTGCTTTTCTTTCTTATTCGATGCCAAAATTTTGACATCTTGGTATGAAAGGTCTGCGTATAGCGAATGAATATTTCTTTAACTCGGCATAAATACACAATAAATTGTTTTTATGATTTTAATGATTATTACACTTATTATACACATCGCGTAAATGATGATCTTGGTTTGACGCATCTCAAAATCGAATTTCAGTCTGAACTGTTTTTTTTTTAAATATAACTTTAAATTCACTAAATGTATTAGTCAAATGAATAATAATTAATTCCTAAACTTTGCACAGTGTTTAGATAAATATACAGGTATTAATATAATCCAGTACTTTTAATTAATTTTCATGAAAGCATAAATGTTTTTATATAGGAAATCTTTTGATTTATTATTGTGATAAAGTATGTATACGTAGTTATGGTTAAAAGCTCTTCGGAAGACACCTTTAGCCAACAATAATTATTTATTAACAGAATTTATAGAACAGAACAATTTTATAAAACAGGATAGTAAAACGATTATTACAAATATAAAAATTTCTAAACTACAAAATAAAGAAAAAAAAAAACGATAAAAAAAAAAACAAAAAAACAACAAAAAAAAGAATTGTTTTTCAAATTGTTTCTTAACACAAAACAAAAAAAAAAAAAAAGAGAGCAGTACGTTTAGAGTTTTTTTTTTTTTTTTTGTTAGATATGAAAAGTAATTAAGATAAATTTACCTATAACTAATGCAATAGCAATAGTAATAGTAATAGAAATTTACCTATAACTAATAGTAATAATGATAGTAAACATGGTATGTATATGTGTATATTTATAGATATATTCTATTTATTTAATATGTAATTTATTAAAGAAAAAGAAGCACCAACCTCATTTTCTATAATAAAGAAATTATTCACGATTTTTTTCAACGAGTAAAATTGGTTTCATTCTTGGATCCTCCTTTTTAGCAGCAGCCAAAGCAGCAGCATTAGTACCAAAGGCGTAGGAACCCCATTTCAATATGCTAAATCTTTTATTAGAACCATTGTTCATAGTTTGAGAACGTCTAGGAACATTGGCAGATGGACGTTGACTAACAGCAGAATAATCATCACTAGTATGCAATTTCCTTGTAGTAGGCACAGCAGAATTTTTATCATCTATTATCTCATCTTTTGAAGTTGGAGAAGAGAGAGAATTAATTAAGGTAGTAGTAAGGGGAGTAAGAGAAAATTTAGAAGTCGTAGAGGTGGGAGATGACGAGGGGTTAACAGAAGAATTTGAAGGGAATTTAAAATCTGACAAAGAATTATTACGTGGTCTTGAAGGAGGAGGTTGTTTTAAAGAATCGTTAGAAGTAATTGGACTTGTTGGTGATACTGGATTTGAAACTCGATCGTTGGCTTTTGAAAGTTTTTTTTGATGCGATTCGGGAGACCAGTTTGTAGCCAAAGTTTCTTCAAATCCATCCACTTCCATTATACGATTTAACATTTTTTGAATATATTGATTCATTGACTGGTTATCATCTTTAAGGATCTTGATTTCATTTTGAAGTTCTATATTAACAATTTAATATATTTTACACAAATATTAAACGTCAATAAAAATAAAAATAACAATAATAACAACAACAATAATAATAACAATAACAATAATAATAATTATAATAATTACCTTCAATTAAAGTATGATCACATTCTTTGTGAACACGTTCTCCAACAAGCGAGACACCAGAATGATTAATTTCAACATCCAAATCGGAAGAATCGGAAATGTTTTTATTACCCAAAGCGGCATTCTTTGCCAATTCATTCTCATATAATTCTTTTAATTTTCGATACTAAGAAAAAAAAAAGAAAAAAAAAAGTAAATAAAATGAAATAATAAAAATAATAAGAATAAAAATAAATAATGATAATAAAAAAAAAGTTTTTTTTTTAACCTCGGAATCCTTATCATTCAACATAGATTGATGCTTTTTATTATCTTCCAACATGGTTTTATTAACAATCTTAACCTGAGACAACTCAGTTTCCAATTGTTTAATTCTTCTAACATGAGTTCTATTTAAATCGATTGATTCTTGATGTTCACTTTTTGAACGTTCAATTTCGATAGTAAGATCGGCAACTTTCTTTTCTAATTCTTTAATAGTTCTTTGAGCACTCATATTTTCTCTTGTCAAGGTATCTCTGAAATAACCAGAGTCACGATAAGAAGAAGAGGTTGTTTCCGAACTATTCATTCTTTGGTGACCAATTGGAGAAGAAGGAACAGATGTACGAGGAGAGAAAGATTGAAAGATTGAAGAACGAGGAGAAGTATTAATTGAAGGAAGAGTCGAAATTACAGAGGTTTCTACCGAGGAAATTGGTTGATGATAATTGGTATCCAAGTTCCTAACATTAATGTCTACAAATGAATGAATGATAAATGATTTGTAGATAGGAAATAATTGTGAATGAAAAATAAATAATTAGTGAATAGTTTCATCCTTAAATAAATTTATTTAAGTTGGTGACAGCAACAATTAACAATATTATTCAAATAAAAAGTGGTCAAATAAAGTGACTCGATGGTAGGAGAAGAAAAAACCTCGAAAATCGTACCTATATCGTCAATTGGATCAGTTTTCGTTGAAGTCATTATTTAATATCTTAAATTACAATAACTAAATATATATATATATATGTGATTATATATCGATATCGATATTCTTTTCTTAAAACGTATAATAATCGTTTTGAGCTTAGGTTTTTATTTTTCTATTAAGGTTTTTAACAAAAGAACTTTTGACGTTTCCTTTTTCTATGAAGTAATAACACTTTTTTATTTTTTTTATTTTTTTGAATTCACAGAATTCTTTTAGAACATTATATTTATGTAACCAGAACAATTAACCAAAAAAAAAAAGAAAATTTTTTTGATAATTTAAATTTAGAGCGACAATTATATCGTAAAAGAAAAAAGAAAGAATAACTGCTGGTTATTGTTTTTGGAACATTTTTGAAACATTTTATTAGTTGAAACCAAACGGTTTAGTAAAAATGGTAATAGTAATGTAACAAATGATTTATCATATTTGTTACGTATAAATTATTAGAATTAGTCAACAAAGTGCTTTTTAATAATAAAAAATAAAAAGAATGTAAATAAAGTAAATGAAATGAATATTAGGTTTGTACGACATAATGTCGTCCTACAAAATCTTACAAAAACGATTTTATTCGTTGCAAATACGCGTGGTAAATAAGCGAGCGAATTGGTTGTCAGTTAGATCATTCTAGTTATATTTGAAATGCATAAGCACATTACTTTTTTGACAGATCCTTTATATCAATGAAAATATTCTAATAATGTCACGTGAGTATTATGCATCCTGAAATACTTAAGATCATCCCTTAATAAATATCTCTGTAATTGTGATTTGTTGTAAACCAATAAATTAAGCAATTCTAATTTTCGGCACTTATGTGGTAACAAACCAATTATGCTGAAATTGCTGAAATTACTGAAATTATGCTAATATTAAAATGGGATGTTTTCAAGGAGAAAAAAATTTTCCGAAGAAAATAACATAACAGGTGACTTTTTTTTTTGACGTACGTAACATTACGTATTTAACAAAGTTCGATCAATGATAAATGATAATGTTGGTTTTTTTGATGTGCTGCATAGATTTAAGGGTATACTTGAAGCGATAGTTACAAGATTTTATTGGTTCTTGAGGTTAATAATCAATCTAAATCTAAAATTCTTTTAATTCTCAAAAAAAAACGCCATCATATTTTATATCTGCAAGGTCGATAAAAATTTCAAAAGCCTCAGACAATTACGATTATTTCGATTGCGTAATAGATGGTCTTTACCACATTGAAAAAGAATCACTCGGACAATCCTAAATCACATGTCCTCTATATGGCATTATATGCATAAACCAAATAACGTAATTATTACCTCAGGGCGTGCAGTTGTAGCCCTTTTTAGCATTAATTTTAGAAATTTATGATTCATAATTTGTTCACTTGAAGGGTCACCTTTTTAATTAAATATGCTATATAGCATTAAAAATATAAAAAAAAATGCTTTTTTTTTTAAGTATATTTATATTATGAACCTTTTCAAATGTTGTAAAAGCTAGCTTAATGCTGTAATAATATCCACATTGTTTGGGGTTGAGTGTCTCGGCACTTCATGGGGCACAATCCGCGTGGCCTCCTGACCAAACAAATACTTGGATTTTTGCTTGTAATCAATAAACGCATAAATAGTGATCTTTTTCAAATGTCTTCGGTTTTTTGTTTATAAAATCATTTCTATATAATTCTATATAGTTCTATATAATTCTACATAGTATTAGTTCTAGTCATTTTTTCTAAACATCTTTGTTTTAAATTTATTATATTATTGGATCTTTTATTTATACAATAACAGACTGCCCTTTTTAAATATCGTTGCTTATTGGATAATTTGGTTTTATAATAAAAAAAAAAAAGATTACACTATAAACGAAAAATGTTCTTTGATGGTATTCTCATAAATCTGGAATTATTTACAGCCCATCCTTTTGTCGTATTTTTGGTGTTAGGAGTTCTCATAACCGGTAGTCGAATTAACCCAACAATACAGTTCGTTGTTCGAGCTTTTATAAGTTTTATATTCATAATCGCATTTTCGGTTTATGGTATCATTACCGCAATATTTTTCTCTTTAATCGGTAATCGTGGTTTGATAAATTGGGCGACTGCTAGATCTTATGCTTATATAGCCGGTAGTGCAGTTGGAATATCATATAAAGTTGAAGGTGAAGAACATATGCTTACTGGAAAACCATCAATCTATGTTTGTAATCATCAATCAATGGCAGATTTGTTTGTATTGGGAAGAATTTTTCCAAAGGATTGCGTGATTGTTGGAAAAGCAGAATTAAAATATGTTCCATTCTTAAATATTTATAGTAAGCCGTTATTTTATTATTTTCCTTCTTTTTTAAAAAAAATTCTCGTATGTTGAAATTTAACATCTTTTTTTCAATTTCATCGAGAATATCGAATTCATTTATTCATATTTTTTATATATATAGTAATCATATACTTTATAAATCAATAGTGATCCTTGGTAATTCCATATTTCTCGATCGAAAAAATCGTGATAGCTCAGTACAAGCTTTAATAAAAGCTGCTGATGATGTTAAAGAACGCAAGGTAATTATTTATCTATTCCTTTTTTTTTAAAAAAAAAGAAAAAGGTTTTATATTCATTGACAAAAAGAAAATCATTTACTATTTAACAGACGAGTGTCTTTATATTTCCGGAAGGCACAAGATCTCGTCTCAAAGAAGCTGAACTTCTTCCCTTTAAAAAGGGTGCCTTCTATATGGCTGTACAAGCCGGGATTCCTATAGTTCCAATAGTAGTTGCTAATTATAGTGATATCTATAGTTCAAGTCGAAAAATATTTTGTGGTGGTGAACTTCATATGAAGGGTAAGTTTTAATTAATTAATTAATTTGGTAATTTGTTAATTTGTTTGATTAATTTACTAATTTTATTTATTTATTTATTTATTTGATTTATTTGAATCTCTTAATATTAAAAAACTTTGAACATATATTCTCTCTTATTCTAGTATTACCACCTATCGAAACAACAAACATAGACATTAATGATAAAGAGCAAATAAATGCATTGACAGACAAAACTCGTGAAATCATGCTAAAAACTTTACGCGAAATTACTTCAGAACATAAAGTTCGACCATTAAATAAAAAAACTAGTAACGGTAATACAAAGTTAGATAATCAAAAGTCTAGTTAATAATTAAACAATGAATGAGATATGTGTGTTGGTGTCGTGTTGTATAGTTATTTAATTTTATTTATTTTATTTTATTTCATTACTTAATTTGTTGTTTCTGGAATAAAATATCTCATGATTTTATATAATGGCGAATTATTTTTTTACGACACAGACGTGAGCACTAGTAAATCTTAGGGTTAGGGTAGGGTGTATAAAATAAATTAAAATTATAATTTTATCCTTAATTTGTAATTTTATTAAAATTCCGTACAACATATTCACGAGCTACCGTTTCTCTCACCATCACGCGAGGTGACAATTTAAATTGTCCCTGTGCGATGTCGGATAAATAGCCTGTCAGTACACACATATCAATATATCTGATATGGTGCCAAGATCATTTACGTACGGAGATTAAAATTATTTACCGATACATGTGATTTAATAGGTTCGTCAGTTATACCGATACGTAGCAGTTATAAACAATTTTCGAATGAATTATTAAATAATAGTATGAAATAAATTTAAAATAGTTTCACACGATAGTTGAATATTATTTTTTATAATAAATCTTGATAGGTAAAAAAATTTTTTTCACAATCTAAACGAAAAATATAGATGAAGTGTAATGAACGATAAAATAGATGATTTTTTTGTGAAAACAATAATTCCAATATCGATATGATTGAATAATTAATCTGAACTGTAAAAGTTAATAAATATTTCCATTTCTATGTATTACGAGAAAAATTGTAATCAACAAGATTGTTTATTCACTGATGCAGCAGCTATCATTAATTATTATTAATTCATTATTATAATTTATTATAATTTATTATAATTTATTATAATTTATTATAATTTATTATAATTTATTATAATTTATTATAATTGAACACGAAAAAAGAACCCCATTCCGTAAAAAACTTCTGTTTACTAGTTATATTTCTATAATTAAATTTATTCATTTTTAGTACGTATATCATTTTTATTATACATACCATTTAGTCTAATAAAGACTAGGTGTGTATACATGGTAGTAAATAAATAAATCTTTTGCGATACTATATTCAATAAAGGAAAAGAGGGGCATTTAACCTTAAAAGTCAAATATAAATATACGTATGTATATATGTATATCGATATATTTATTGATTCCAAATTGATTTACAGATAAGGAAAATAAAGAATGTACAATAAAAACAAATGATGATGAAATATTAACGAATATTAGATATCAAATACAACTGATACTTATTACACTGAATTAACCCTAATCAAGAAAAAAATACATATATTGGATCTATAAAATGAAACATGTATTCTTATAACAAACCTATGATGTATCAAATTAATGCATTATACGAATTTGATGCGACTTTGTTTACAAGGAGACAACCAACACTCATCTACAATAATGAGATCAAATATTAATATTTCTTTTAAATCATGGCAAAAAAGTTTAAAGTTTATACTTACACGAACTTTAAACTTATTATATCTTCATATACAGGTATATAAATTGTGTCTTCCTTACATTTCAATATCTCCCATAACATATTCTTCGTATGACATTGCACTGAATATATGATTCGAAAAAAAAACAAAAAAACATTGAGGAATTAGGAAATTTAATTTCGATGTTTTTGAACTTCTTAATTCACCCACCCATTACTGTTGGTTACCTGCAATGCACCATTTACATTGTTTGCATTATTTGCATCATTTTGCATTGCTTTTATCCCGCAACTTATTCAATTATTCCAAGAATTATTTAATGTTGCGACTGATGCTGAAATTTGAGGTATCTATTTAAATATACTACTAAATTTGGACCTATCAGGAAACCCTAAACTCTAACTCCAAATGCACTCCCAAAAGAATTCTATTCAAATAGTTTCAATTCTCATTATCAGCATCAGCTGCAATCTTTAATTATCCCGAGAATTATTTAAATATCTGCTTATTTCATTAGTCGACTCATGAAATAAACATCTGCCAATATGCAAGTATGTTCCTTGCAAATACGTATACGAGAAAGTTTCTGTACTATATTGACATTTGTACATCTTTATAAATCCCTTATGTACACCTTCATAAATCCCTTATGTACACCTTCATAAATCCCTTAATGTCTAACTTACTTGATATCACTTTCAGAATCCGAAAAAGAATCTAATGGTTCATCCTCTTGTAAAGGCGCGTTGATACTAAAAATAAAAAAATAATTTTTATTAAATATACTGAATAATTTTTATTAAAATATACTGAATAATTTTTATCAAATATACTAAATAATTTTTTATTAAATAAAAAAATTTCTACTTACCTCAAACAGCGAACGGTAAAGAACAAGATCCTTTTTAGTTTCTTATTGTTAAAAAAGAAATTAAACGACCATCTAAGATAAAATAAAAAAAAAAGAAGCACGCACAAAAAATAGAATAAACAGATATCATTTGAGATGAACTTGTTTATATACAGAGGTCCATTCAATTTATTGCAAATGATCTGTAGACAATGAATATATTTTTAAATTTATTTACATACATAGCACCATCTTCAGCATTTGGATCGGAATCAATATCAGGGTTAAATGAATAAACGTTACATTCATCTAATTCAATTATATCATCAACTATTTGCCATAGATTGAGATCATTTACAATGTATGCACGACCGAGGTTAAAAAGGGTGTTGTTAATGTAATTGCAAACCATTGGAACTGATGGTTGTTTCGTGAATTGATCAGGTTTAACATCACTATAATATAATAAAAAATAAAATAATAATAAAAATTTTATATTAAATATTTTATATTTATTTTAAGAATAAAATAGTTTAAAATTGACACAAACGAAAAATCATAATCAGGATAAGACGCGTTTAGAGTTGCTATCAAATTAAACAATGTCTTTCGAGAAGATGGTTGATCCATTGGACCAAAAGGAGATATTATATTATAAAAACTGTGTTGGTCAGGTGATACACTTTGCGATTGAGTAAGTTCTGCAGTCCATCGTCCTTCGAGATTTTTATAAAGTTTTTTATCAACTCCTGCAAGTTTACCTATAAATAAAATAAAAGATTATTATCAAAAAAAATGAATTATATTTACCACTTAATTAAAGAACTTACAAGAATAAGTTTCTATTCGACCTATCACTCTACATTCTGGGTTCTCAAACACTAAAGCAGTGTTTATAGAGTCGAGAGAAGAAATGTCAAGAAATTTCATTGAAGTTTGAAATTTTTATTTAGAATTTTTCTAATAATGAAAACAAAGAAAAAACCATTATAAATTATGAAAATAACAATATAAATTATTCGACAAAAATTTTCAACCTTTAAAGTTACTGTTTAGACTAAGCGAACGTATGATAAATGGAAAAACAAAATAAGTGGGAAAATAAATTTATTTATACCAGTAATTGGCCTTGTTTGTTTATGCGCGCAGATCATATGACACCTTGACAACTTCCCGAACAACACGATTACTTCCCTTTTAATTTAAACTGCACCTTATACGGTTTCGTTTCTTGTTACGCGAGTTATGTATCACACACATCTATGATAAATCAAAGCAAGCAATTTCGTGTGTATGTAACGTATGTACGTAAATACCTAAATACTCAAGTTCTCACTATTGCAAATCCCTATCATAATTTTATGATGATATGTTAACCTTCGTAGCATAGTAAATAGTAAATGAACTCATTAACGTAATTCCAACCCACCCCCTTGTAAATCTGCAAAAATCATACTAATACAGAGTAGGTGACATCAATATAATAATGATTTTGTAAAAACGCGAGAATTTACGTACAAATCTGTAGAATTAAAATACAGTATGTAATGCGAGCCATCAGATTAATGTACAGCCAATAATGGATTTAGTGAATTGTTATCTAACAACTAAAGGAACTTTACTAATTAATTACGTATTATACAATATTGGCGATTTTCATTATCGTTACGCCATTGTAAATTAATATGGAAAAAACTAAAGTTATAAATAAATACGTAATATTTATGAATTGAAAAGGCTGCACTTACATTAATGTCATTTCCTATGTCTATAATTAAGAGGTTTAATACTATTCGATTCGTCTTTTTTATGCAAATCGAATGATGCAGAAATCTCTTATCGTTATATAAGTGCGTGAGAGTGAAAACCTGGAAACCGATTTAATGATTTACTATGATTGGTTTACAGGTTTTCACTCTCACGCGCTTATATATACTTACTACATATATGTAAATGTAGGTTTAAGCTGGCAACAAAGTCGTTAATCAGTTAACCGAACCGGGTATATCCGACTTCTGGGTCGGATAAGTTTGGACAGTTCATTCAACATCCCTAATAATCGGTTAAGCGATCAAATCAATCGGGTTATCAAAATTAACCGGATATAAAAACATCCGACAATTATTTATTCTTTTCTGCAATTTGTGATCTTGCAATTTGTGAATATAACGAAGTATTTAATAAACTATCAACTTCTTTATTTAATGGATTGTAGATAAATTTTCAATTAGTCGAAAATTCAATAAATTGATTAAGTGAGCAATCAAACCTTTTCAAAGTTGTTCTAATTAGCTAAAAATTTAAAGTTCTCATTTCGCATCAAGAATCTTTAGTAAAATCGTTACAAAGATTATTAAGATCATTTCAATTAATTGCCATTATTAGACATATTTTGATCAATAATAATAGCAAGTCATATTAAGGAGATCTTAAGAACTTCTTAGTTTGGGTACATATAATGATCTTTATGATTTTCGTCAAGTGAATGAAAACCCGGAATTCTAAATATAGATTTCTTTTACAAAGGAATATAATAACGTGTGATCAAAGAACAATATAACCAGTATTATTCTATTTGTAAATTTTTATACAACTCTTTGTTGCATTTAAAATTTAAATAAGCTATTTTCATTTATTTTATTTTCATTTATTTTTTATTTTATTTTATTTTATTTTATTTTTTATTTTATTTTATTTTTTATTTTATTTTATTTTTTATTTTATTTTATTTTTTATTTTATTTTATTTGGTTTGATTTGATTTAATTTTATTTTATTTTAATTTATTTGATTTTATTTAATTTAATTTAATTTATTCTATTTTATTTTATCTTATTTTATTTTATTTTGAGGAAATGCCAACCCACTCTTCCTCTTGGGCAGGGTTCCCAATGAAGCTGCGAATGGGGCCAATGGAATTCCAAATGGTGCCAATGGAGCCGATTGAGTCAATGGAGTCAATGGAGTCAATGAAGCTAATGGATACTGGTTTTTTGAACTCCATTCGCATAGCCACTGGCTTCATTGCCAACCCTGCCCTTGGGTATTTTTTTTAAGTATAATGGTTAAATACTTATTTATATTATTTATTTATTTTCTTACTTGTATTAGCTTTGTTTGTAATTATAATTATTATCTATTTAATTAAAACATACATACTTGCTTTTTATTTAATATTTTTTTTATATTGATTTAGTTTAGAAATAAATGATTATTTAAATACGTATTGAGGAATTGTTTGCGTACATCAAATCCGTTTTGGCCAATATAATTGCAGCATCAATTAGTAATCAATTCATGCTGAAATTCTCTTACGTAGTTAATTTAGCTAATTTATTAATATAATCAATCAATCTTTTCTGATAACATCCGGTATTATTGGTTGAGGTACTTTTACTGGGGACACTATAATGTGCGTTATACAGTATGTAATAACTAATACTGTACAGCTCTGTATATACTATCCCCTTTAAATAATATTGGGGTACTATACTATTGTGAATTCTAACATTTTTGAAAAGTATCCCGATGCTAATCAAGTACGTAGTCGAATCAAATGATCCTTTTATGTGATCAACTCGTATTATTAAATATTCTTTTCCTAGTATAGTACTCTTCCTCTTCACACACAGTACCCCCGGAGTATATATCAAAAAAGTTTATGATTACGTATATTGATAATTAATAACAAAATCATCTAAAAGTTTTACTGTAAATAGCACCTGATATTAATTTAACCAATTTTGTTAACGTTAAGCAGTTCTTGAGTAATAATTAGTTAAATTTTTTTTTTTTTTAAAAAAAAAAAATTTGATTACCACATACAATCGATTACTCAACATCTATATGTCATAGATAGAGATTTTATCCATCAAAAAAATTTCTATCCGGGCATTATTAAATTATCCGATTATCCGGGTAATATTCTAAGTTTGACTAAAAATACTGTAATACATAAAAAAAAAAAAAAAAAAAAAATCATATTAACATTAGCCAATCATAATCGGTTACATAATTCTCCGGAAAAGCGAATACCGTGGCTTACACGCATTATCCGATGTCCATATCACAAGATAAAAATTACGTCATTCCGATTTCGTTTTTTTAATTGCATCATATGAAAAAATCACAATGCCCAAACATTTCACTTATCAGTTCCAAGACTTGATCATCATTTCATCGTTATATATACGTACAGTACTAACAGTACTAATAATAATTAGATCTACACACATTATTCACCAGAATAAAAAGATTCAGACTCTGTGTAGAATATTAGGTGGCACAGAAATTCTAACGATGTGTTCAAGTAGTTCCAAGAATAAATTTAGAATTATCGTTTACTTGCTAAAATTTGTATTTGGTTCAGAATTCACCCCTAGTCGATCATGGATGGATCTTTGGCGTGATCAAGTACATACGCCATCCTCCTCTACGTATCGATAAAAAAATATATTATTTACTATAATTTACATAACGATAGATAAATACATACGGATTATAACGATAATTTTGGAATATAGTTTATACGAATAAGTATTAGAATGTTCACTATTTTTGGTAACAAATGACATAATCAGATGTATTAAGAGATAGAATGAAATAGTATAAATAGACATATATGCGTACGTACATTAATAAAAAAAAAACAGTTTCTTAAAACATGTCGTTTTTAAAACAATTTAACTGTAAAGAAATAAACTATGGTTATGCTCTAGGTCAGTTTTTTTAAAAATTTATCATTCATTCATTCATTCTCTTTTTATTTAAAGAAAAAAAAACCCTAAATAAAATCTAAATATCATATATATTTATAATTTTTAGAAAGTACTACGGATAATGCCTCTCGTATAGTGAAACCACCAAAATTATCAAAAATCCGTTTAACTCCATTACGAACAAAATTTTTATTCTATGGAACACGAAGTGACATCCTAAAATGGATGGAAGAACATTCATCCATAATTGTAGAATATGATACATCTGAAGATACATTCTCACCTTCTTCATCTCCTCCTCTATCATCCTTTGTTCCATCATCCCCTCAAACGCTTTTTCCATCTTCGCCATTATCATTTCACTCTATCCAATCTTTTGAATCTCAATCTAAAATAACTTTCGATTTATTTGGTCCTCAAGCTCAAAATTCTCCAATATTAACTGATAATACTGTATTTTATCGTCCTCTACATTTCGCAAAGAATCATTTACCATGGTTAGAGGTAATGTTAGAAATTCGTCCTTCGGATCCTGTGAAAGATTCAAAATATGATCCCGTAAGAAGAGTAATTCTAAATTCCGGTATAACACTTGGTGAAGCTGCAAAAGCGTTGAATAAAAGTTGGAAAAATATTTTACCTGATAATTGTAAATTAAGAAATAGTTTCTCTTCAACTTCGGATAATGAAGGTTGGAAAAATATTTTACCTGATAGTTATAATTTAAGAAAAACTAAATCGGCTTCAACTTCTGATGACGATGATGATCTAAGTGAACTTGAATTACAACAAAAACATCATAAATTTTTAGAATGGTTACCAACTGCTAATATTCCTTGGTCAAAATCTGATAATAATGGAAAGAATAGGAAAAGTAGTTTTTCCATGGTTGAAATGCCTTGGAATAAACGTCGTGACAAAGCTCCTGAATTGGTACCACCGGGTATATTGATTCCTTATAATATGGAAGAGGCCCTAAGTAAAATGGAGAATGTCGTTGTTGTTACAAGACCTGAAGATGATGTTGTTGATGTTAATTATGTTAAGACTACGAAAGAACAAGAAGCTGAAAAAGATAAGGAGAAATTGGTGGCTGATTTACCACCTTATGAGAGTATATATAATGATTCGTTGTTAGAACGAGGTCCAAGTATAAAAAAACCTCTGTTCTATGACAATAAGGTGTAAAGTTGTAAATTTTCCTTTGTATCATAAATTATTGACAATTATATTTTATTATTACCTACTTGTTTTTAATTTATTTTTATTTAGTGTATTTATTGTATTCATTTGTTAGAAAATACCTTTAATTCATTTGTTAGACAATATCATCATATTGTATATAAAATAATAAATAATCATTTGTATTACCTAATTTCGAAAGATACGCGTTGTAGTGTGTAAGCGATGCCTCAGGCGAAAACATTAAGAAAGTATAGTCACAACCAGGGGTGCTGAATAATTGATTACAATTGTAAAAAAAAATATATTAATTGCTCTTTACTATATAAACCTATATACGATAAGTAAAAATGGGCAATTATTAATAATATATACTTACAACTAATAACATACTAAATTGTCGTATAGTTACGTAACGATAATAAGTAATTACCTTGCTCATATTTCAGTAATAATTGATTATTAATATATTGTGGCTGCGCCACCAATCAAATCCCCCAGTATGAATTTTTATCGGCTCATGCGGATATTTCCATAGTGCATATCAGGTTTTATTATATGTAACCATTACAAATTTAAATTCTAACTTACCGTTACCATAATACACATCGATGTATCTTCTTTTTTTTTTTTAAAAAAAAAAAAAAAAGTCTATACTATTGAAAGCTTTATTTAAAAAAAATTTCTTTTATAACCTGTCAAATTTTGCAACAACTAAATGAGTATTTAATTAAATTTGGATCAAGTGAATTCTACTCCTACCTATTCAGCAAGAAGTGAATATGATGGTCATCTAATACGTTCTGCAGGAGTTAATTCATGGATAGTCTTTGACATCCAATGGTTATAAAGTATATAAACTTCTTTTTTAAAATTTTTAATACTAACATCTAATGATTGTAATTTAGATATTAATCTGTTAGGAATTACAGGTAGATCTATATTGCAAAAAGAAAATTGAAGCTTGACTAGATCAATTTTATGTATATGAAATGAATCAAGAATTAAAAAAGAATTTAAATTATCTAATGTTCTTCTAGTTCAAATGTTTTCAATCCATTACAACATTTTTATTTCATTAGTTTAGTTTTTTTTATTTGCATAAATAAATACATTAGCAAAAAAGTTTTTTTGTAGAATAATTTTTCTTTTAAATATACAGATTGAAGGTAATTTTGTTTTATCAGCTAAGCATGTAAGAATGATAATAAATTTTTTTTTATGATCTGTAATATGAATGTTAACAATATTTGTTTCATGTTTTTCAATTATTATTGAATTTAGTGAATCTAAAATAAAAAGGTTTCATTTATATTTCTGATTAAATATAAAAAATAATTATGTTGTATATACAGATTTAAAATATAATTAAGAAATATTTGTTTTTGTATTTTGAAATCTTCAAACAATTTTTGTATAATGATTGTTTAATACTAATTTGACAAATTGTAATGATCTAAAAAACCAACAAGTCAGTTATTTAAATAAATAAAGCTGTTTTTAAATATTATTTCTTAAGTAATAATATGTTGTAAATTATATTATTTTGTAAATCAATCAAATAATTTTTTTTAATCTCTAAATATTAAGATAATTTTCTGTCATGTAGTTTAAAAATGTTTAGTAATGTTTTAATTAACTCATCTTTTTTGTTTATCTATTTACATAATTGTTTAGATTGAATATTTGATAATTGTTTGATTTTCTTTATAATCTGTAATGATATTTAATTTTTCTTGTACATTTTATTTTTTTTTTAGTTTTTTGGTTATATAAGCTTTTGCAATATTTTTATTACATAAAATGTTCATTTTACAAGAATAATTTTTTTTTAAAAAAATAATTTTTTATATAATGATCTTATATAATTAATAAATTTTATTTTGTCTTTATAAAGTTTATTACAATTATTATATTAATATTGTATATAAAACAAATAAGATAAAAAATATATAATAGTATAAAAAACAAATATTATAATGACTAATAATAATTATAAATTTTTTTTTAATAATTTAATAATAATGATTTAAAGAACCAATATCATATAAGCTAATTGTTAACATAATATTAACATAATTATTTTTATGATACAATTATCAATAAAATTTGAAAATAGTATATTATATAGTATCACAAGTCAGAAAAATGTATAATTTATTACAACTTTTTCTGTAAATCCTTTTTATACAAAAATAACTAAAAATTTGTCAGTACTAAAATTATTAATATTTGGTTATCTTACTAAGATAACCAACTTTGGTGTCTTAAATAAACTTGTTTAGCTACTAATAGTACATATATTCTAAAAGTTTCAGTCTATAAATTTCGAACTTGCAGTTTAACACTGCAAAAACAGCCTTTGGTCTTCACTATTAAACTTTTAATTATTTCTCATAAAACATCTTATTAATCTATTTTATAGTCATAAGAAAAGTTGTAAAGCACTGACTTCTAATCAAAACAAGACTAAAAAGAAGCTTGTAGGCCTAAAATTGATGGAACTATAATATAAAACAACTTTAAC